>BQNB010014529.1:0-67170 GCA_026074375.1 Tanacetum coccineum
ATGTTGAATAAGTCCCAGATTAGTCCCTCTTATTTCATTCGTCTTCATTTTGTCTCATCAAATCAAGAATCCCAACAAATTTGATATCACCATCCGTGATAAAAAAGGAAGTGAGAACCTCGCGGCGGATCATTTATCTAGACTTGAGAATCCTCATAAGGATATGTTTGAAAACAAAGACATAAATGAGAATTTTCCTTTAGAGACTCTTGGTGTAATATCTAGTGGAAGTACCCCATGGTTTGCAGACAATGCAAATTACCATGCGGGGAATTTTATCATCAAAGGAATGACGACTCAACAAAAGAAGAAGTTTTTCAAGGACGTTAAACATTATTTTTGGGACGATCCCTATCTTTTTCGTATTTGTGTGGATCAAATCATTCGACGGTGTGTGCATGGGCAAGAAGCTATTGATATTCTCAGAGCTTGTCATGAAGGACCCACCGGGGGCCATCATAGTGCAAATCTCACCGCTCGAAAAGTAAACCATATATCGAGATGCCCATACGATGATCAAATCTTGTGATACGTGTCAAAGACAAGGCAAAATTTCACAACGAGATGAGATGCCTCAAAACTCTATCCAAGTTTATGAAATCTTTGATATATGGGGTATCGATTTTATGGGACCATTTCCGTCTTCAAGAGGAAATAAATACATCCTCGTAGCCGTTGATTATCTTTCGAATTGGGTTGAAGTAAAGGCGCTCCCCACAAATGATGCTAGAGTTGTAGTGAAGTTTTTAAAATCTCTTTTTGCCCGATTTGGAACACCTAGAGCTATAATAAGCGATCGTGGGACCCATTTTTGTAACGATCAGTTTGCTAAAGTAATGTCTAAGTATGGGGTCACACATCGTCTAGCTACCGCTTATCACCCTCAAACGAGCGGTCAAGTGGAGGTGTCCAATCGAGGTTTAAAACGTATTCTAGAAAGGACGGTTGGAGAAAACCGTGCCTCATGGTCTGACAAATTAGATGAAGCTTTGTGGGCATTTCGTACTGCTTTTAAGACACCAATTGGTTGTACGCCTTACAAGCTTGTTTATGGAAAGTCTTGCCATTTACCAATTGAGTTAGAGCATAAAGCATACTGGGCTTTGAAACATGCTAACTTCGATCTTAAAACCGCGGGTGATCACCGGAAGCTTCAGCTGAATGAACTTAATGAGCTTCGTGATCAAGCTTATGAGAATTCTTTGATTTATAAAGAGAGGACGAAGAAGCTTCACGACTCAAAGATCAAAAACCGCATTTTCAATGTTGGTGATCGAGTTTTACTCTTCAACTCTCGTCTAAAGATATTCTCAGGAAAGCTTAAAACTCGTTGGTCAGGACCTTTCACCATCACCAAAGTTTTTCCATACGGAACCATTGAGTTATCTCAACCTGATGGTCCGAACTTTAAGGTGAATGGTCATCGTGTGAAGCATTACTTCGGAGGGGACTTGCCACCAAAGGAAGTCCAGGATCTCCACACTCTCCCTAAGGACAAATGAATTCAGGGATCGAGTCAAGCTATGTGACTCGGTTACCAAAAACAAAGCGCTTCGTGGGAGGCACCCCATGCTTATCCATTTTCTATTTTTCTTTCTAGTTTCTAATGTGTGTGAGGAGGCTTGTACTCTTCCGTTCTTTGTGTTTGTTGTTTGTACTTGTGATTATTTGCAGGATGAACCCAAATTTTCTGAAGACTCTCGTGTTCGGTGTTGTGTCCCGGATCACTCGAGCTTCCTAGCCTTTGCTTGTCATTAGTTTGGGGAAATCCGATATCCTTTCATCTTATCGATTCACGTTTATCTTTGCATAATTAATAAACGGCTTAGATTTGCGTAGAGACCCGCCTTAAACATTGAGGACAATGTTTCGTTTTAGTTTGGGGAGGGAATCTATCGATTTGATGTTATCTGCTTATTGTTTTGTTCTCGCGTACCCGTTTTCCCACAAAAATAGCAAAAATTTTAAATTTTTAAGTTTTTATTTGTAGGAAAAAAATAAAAAAATGAAAAAAAAATATATTAGTAGTTGAAAAAATAAAAAAATAAAAAAAATGTTAAGACACGAATGTAGGCTTTCCGTTGGTGAGAACGAAAAGTAAATTTTGACCCGATCGGTTTTATACCTTAGCTTTCTCCTTAACTTTATATAGATTGTCTTTGCTAATCTTTTATACAAGGAGCTATAAAACGCTAGTCTAACTTGAAAAGGTCAAGACTTTGCAAGTTCCCATAATTGATTTTAAATATGCGAAGTTCGATTTATTTTAGGCTAAGTATTCACGAGTTTCTTTATTAGAAATTTTAAATTGTGAAGAACAAGAGATGATAGAGTAGAGTATAAGTTGTGATGCTAAACATAGAATAGTTGGATTTTCAAGGGTGGATTTTGTGTTTTGATTCTTGTTGTTAATTTAGCAATTTACGTGTCCATTTTTGAAGAAAAAATACCCACGGCGAGCGAAGAATTCAAATATTTTTTGGGTTCTATAATGTGAGTTGTTAATCTTGCGTCTTCACTTATATCTACACATCAAAAACACACATACACACACTTCAAATTTGCTGTGTTAAACAAGCTCCTAGCTCAAATTATAAGCAAACAAAGTAAGGTGTTCTTCGTGGGAGAGTTGCTTCATTTTTTACGATCCAGAAAAAAAGAAATATGGATCCGCTCAGACTATACCTTAAAATACATATAATATAATAAAATATAAAATATATAGTAAGAATGGTCTATAAGCAGAGTCAATGATACCGAGAAGTAGTATAGAGCTTTCCCGGGTCGTAAATCCCCAACGAGGCTGGAATGGTAAATCGATACGATCGAAGATTTGAGTTCGAAGGAAGGAATGAGTTTGGGAAGTTGAATAAGTCAAATTAAACAATAACGGACTAAAACGTTTAAGAAAAACCTAAAAATTACGAAATTAAACTAGAAAACGAAACCCCGAATCCCGTACAAAAGGGGGAAAACCTAAAATCTTTAAAAATAACCCTACGGAAAATTTTTCACTTCTAAACTACTCTACGGGTCAAATAACGAAGAATGAAAAAGACTAGACCGAAAACGGAGTTCGTTTGACCCAAAAACGAGTCAAAACAAAAACCCGTACCCGGACCCGTTCTTTAAAAGAGAGAAAGTTATAAAAATGACCCTACGAAAACTTTTATATTTTTCCTACAAACTAGATGACAAAAGAAAATTTTCTAAAAAAGCAAAATATTTTTTTGATAATTTTTGTATTTATTATGAATTAAATAAACTTTTAACTAAATTAAATAAAAAAAAATATTAAACGTTTACAAAAAATTCTGAAAAATTTACACAAAATACTAGACACTCTAATGGTCCTACGAAAAATAAGAAACGAAAATAAGCTATGGAAATAAGCCCCGAAATAAGCTTTGGCAGCTTATAAGCTTATGAACCAAAACAACCTTAAATAATAAGGCCCTTGAGTCTTTAACGAAAAAGACCCAAGGGCGCAGTGGTAAGTGTTGTTGTAAAGGGAAGGGATGTATCGAGGGATCCCGGGTTCGAGTCTTGCTCACCCGGTCCCTTGTCTTCCCTTCTCTTTTTTTTTTTTTAGAAACTCTAGGGTAGAATTTGAACAAATGTAAAGTAAAAGGTAGGCGGGCAAACTATAGTGAAGTTACACTTCAGTTAAAACGGGTACCCCTTATCTTTGAGAGAATTGCAAAACAAACCCTACGCTAATGGCTTATTTTTAGCTTATTGAAAAATGAGATTCAGCCAAAACTTAAAACTACAAAGTTATAAACCAGCTTAATTTGAACAACATTAATAAAAGCACTTTCAGCTTTTGTCAAAAGAATAAGCTAGAAAATAAGCCTAAAGTTGACAGCAGCTAAAATCACTTAAAAGCTAAAAAAAAGATAAGTCTTTTAGACTTAGGGTCAAATTAAGCTAATACAAGGAACTAGATAAGCTAACAAGTCTAAACTAAACTAAATGGCTAAAAAGAAAAGGAAAAGCTAGGGTAAATAAGCTGTGGGAAGCTTATGGGCAGAAAAACTTATAAGCCCAACAAAGAATTAATCAAGGATGAATTATAAAAGATTGAAGTGATGACGTCATTCTTATGTCAGGTCACATGCCACAAAATTAATTCAATCTATATCACGTGACAATCCACTAACTTGTGTAGGCGAATAAGGAGTCGACACGTGGCGGAGTTGTTTTATACATATCATCAGTTATGAACGAATGGTACTAGGAAGTGTATATTGAATGCATCATCATATCCACATGGCACATCCTCATTTGTGGATCTAGCTGACGAGTACAAGGTTTTAGCCAATCATTGGCATTTATGATGCGTCCGATGTGAATTGACTATCTTGCCTTTCAGTTTAACACTATAAAGCGTTTTGGGCCACCTGACTTAACGATTTTACCCCTGCACTCTTTTGACTATAAATTTAAGCACATCTGATGGAAGATTATTATTAGTTTTAGAGGAATAGTTAGTTTTAGGAGTAGTTAGAGTAGATTTTAGTTTAATTTTTGCTTATTTCAATTTTTAGCTTATTGTACCAGCTAATTCGAGCTTATTAGTGAAACATCTTATTGTAACCATGAGGTTAGTAGTATGAAATGAAGATTATGTTTGTTTGCTTATTGTTGGGGTTTATTTCTACTCTTTTTCTTTTCTTATTAAGTCTCCTAAAATATAAGCTTTTTCTTAGGCTTATTTGTTGAGCTTATTTACCAGCTTATTTTGAACAAGAAATAAACCGAATAAGCTTCATAAGAGCTTAAACATATAAATCACTTTTTTGTACTAAAAAGTTCATCCATAAGCTTTTAAAAAAACTTAGAATCTAACTTATTTTTAAGAATTTTAAGCTACCTTTTTGTTTCCAAAAGTTTTTATAATCAGGTTCTATAATAGCTTATTCGATTAGTTTATGCTTAAAAGTTTCTAAACAAGTTTTTAGCTTATTTGGTTTTATGAAAACGAAAAGAAATAAAAGCAAAAGATGTTTAGCTTATTAGATACGTATTTAGATCGTGATTTAGCTTAGTGGATCAGTGAGCTTGTCTCATTCCTTATTACTTTGGCTTATTGTTTCGGTTAGGACGTATTTGGTTTAAGTATTTACTTAGGTTTGATTATTCGAATTTAGTGTAATTATTTGATTCGAAAATGGCTTATAAGTTTAGATCTCGATTGATTAGTATTCGTTGTAGCTTAATTTGGATTTGAGAAATTATTATTCAAGCTTGTTTTAGCTCATTTGCACAACTTGTTATCCGTGCTCTAATTCTTGCGTCTCGTTTGTAGAATTAACATTTTTAGGCCATGTTTGTTTCGGTTTGGGCCTCGACTGATTGGGCCTTTGTTTCGTAAGATAGAAAAATCAGAAATGTAGAAGTAGAGAAATTTGAAATATTTCTAGTAATTGTTTTTAGTTAACAGTTAACAAATTTTGAATTGTTTTGTTGTTTGACTTTTTGGTATCGGTCAACTCACGAGGCGCGGAGCTTAAGGGTTTATTTAGCTAGACTGAGTTTGATTATTTGTTTTAGCTAAATAAATCGGGTGGTATTCGTTTAGCTGCGGGTCTTCAATTCTGTTCCATTTTCTATCCTTTTTCAATTAATTAGGTAGATTTAATTTGCCATTTATAAAAAGTTTTGCTTTATTTGATATTTGTCATGCGTAGGAGTAGTTTTTTTAGTGCTTGTTAAGTGACATTTGTGAATTGGGAATTAAGTGTGGATTTGTAAAAGGTTTAGTGATTAATAAATTTTCGGATTATTTAGATTTGTAAGTTGATTGTTTAAAGGGCAAAATCCGGAGAATAATCAAATTACATTTCTAGTAATTATTTTCTTTTTAAGAGATCGTTTTCAAAATTAACCAACGTTGTGAGAAAATTATCTTTTCTAAGGATTATAATTAGTTAATAAACCTAAATTCACACTTAAGGAACTTTTCACGTCACTTAGCAAGCATATTTGTCATTTATATCTTTTAGATCAATTTTAGTTTAATCTGTGTAGTTTTAAATCTTAGGATTAATATTAGTTTAATTTTTAGCATAAAAATAGTTTAAAATCAAAACCAAAAACTTGAATGATAAACAAGCTCGATTTACAACTTGAACGTAGATTTTCATTCACCTCTCACCGAGGAAAACGATACCCGTTTTGATTACTTATTATTCTTTCCTAAGAATAATTTGTATGATACTTTGCTTGCGAATACGTATATGTTTTATAAATATATATATTATATCTGAGGGTTTATTTGATAAACGCATGTGTAACAACGACCTATATCAGTTATCTCTTACTAGTGTGCATGTATTTATATACCAACCTTGGTCCAAGTTGCTAGTTGATTGCACTATTGGAAGTTTAAGACAAGATGAGGGAAATAAGGAAAGTCTTGGTCAAAAACTAGTCATGGTACTTAAGGTTTAATGAGTCTTATGTTGTACATGGTACTAGTTGGTTCATTATGTGCTCAATGTCCCCTTGGGACTATATTATTGTCCGAAAATTGAGGGGGGAGGGATTAGTTTATCTTTGATATTTTGTAACAATATTGAGGTATTACTTGAAGTTTAAATGTGTAAAGGTTAAATGTAGAAGTATAACTTGTAAATGTATGTCTTGGTTTGGTTACTTTAAGTATAATTCGGCCTAAATGATAAATGTGGGTAAAGTTTTATAAAACTTTGAGTATTGGGTATAAAAATGGGTATTTGTTGGAACGTAGAAAAGTTTTGGTTGTTCCGTGAATGCCTAAACGTATTTTATCTTGAAACGTAAACACTTTACGTAACCAATAAAAATAAAATGTGAAATGTTTAATAATTAGCCTCCAAATAATTATCTAACACTTTCTTGACGTAAACATTTAATTGTTTGATGCCCGTTTACGTTGAATGATAATTTTTAGCTTACGCGATTTAACTTAATGATTAAAATTAAAAGCAAACGCGTACAAGACTAAAAATAAATAGTGAAATAAATGACGTCGTAAAATGACCTAAAAACACGGGGTGTTATAGTCTTCCCCCGTTAAATGAGCCTTGTCCTCAAGGCTTAAGACGCGGCATGATAAGTGTAAAATACACATATCCGTTTGTACCTAAAATAACCCAATTAAACCCAAAACACAGTGAAAATGGCAAAATATACTTGTTTTTGTGTTCTGTATGTGCAGGAATGGATATATGAAAAGTCAAAAGAAAACCGTCAAAAAAAGGTCAAACAAGGACACAAGAACGGAAGAGTGAAAGCCGGAAGCCAAAGCCAGAAAAAGTCAAATCTACAGTCAACTCCAGTCAATCTTGGTCAACAGAAGTCAACAAAATCCAAAATATTCCACTTTAGCCCTTCAAGTTTCAAAAGTTGCAAAAATAGTCCCTTAAACCCTAAATGGGCCTCCCTCGGATCCAAAACTCATCCCTTAGCCCCAACATCCCTTTCATAAAACCACAAGGACCATTCCTGTCAATTTCCAAAGTCCTTTTTACCCTATACCTTTTATAACCAACCACAAGGGCCAAATGTGCCATCTCTCAAAGTTTAAAACTGATTTACCCGTTCAGTTAAAAAAAGAGCGCGAAGATCCTTGGTACTATTCCATCGTCATCTTCCAGGTTTAACCATGGGTAAAACAAGGGTGCAGAATCTAAATAAGGGTGATTAAAGTCAATTCATGGGATCGTTAACAAATGGCAGGGTCAAATGGTCAAATCGAAGCATCATCATTAGCTCCTAAGCATCAAAGCCACGTGGCTATGGAGAAAGCACAAAGGAATGAGGAATTTGCACTACATTCACTCACAAAACTAGCACAAGCTGTCACATCCAGAAATGACAGTCTTGGCAAAACCTTTAGCATCCATATTTGATCCAGCGGACTTACAAAGCCCTCAAATGAATGAAAGAAATGATTGCTAGGATTGATTGGAGCCGTGGGCATCAAGCAGACCAGAAGCTTCAGCAGCACTATAAAAGGCTCTCACACACACACACACACATCTAATTTCAGAAGCTTTAGGTTTTAGCTTAATATTAATTTCTGCTTATATAATTCTTTTCAATCTTTGTAATCTCTTTTTAGATAATGTAATCAAGTTTTTCATCAATGAAATTTAGTTTATCTTAAATAAATTGTCCATAAGCTCTTCAAGATTTTACTTTACAAGCGTTTTATTTACGTAATCAAATGTCAAGCTACTGTGATCTATAAGCTCTAACAGCTCTCATGATCTTTTAAAGCTCATGATTGAGCTCAATTTGGACCTAGTCATACTTAAATTCATTAAACCAGTAATTACTTTTGCAATTTGGATTTGAAAGCTTTTGTAAGGGAGATCAATAATGGAAGGATCTCCAAGGACAATCACTGGCTTATCTATGATAAGCCAGAGCTTGTAGCAAAACTCTAAGAGCATTCTAGCTTCTGTTAAGCAGAAAAAGCTCAAGAAAGTTATCTTTTTAAATTCCTTTTGACTTTAATTTTTAGCAAAAATAGTAGTTAAGGTACTTATTAGAATAGATCTGCTTATTTGCTTAAATTATTTGCTTCTTTGTGCTTATTTCTCTTTACTAGTGCTTATTAGTTATATATCTTCATCTGTTTTTGCTTAAATAGATATAGATCATTAGTTTCTTATTTCTGTCATAAAAATCCATAAAAACCAAAAATATTAGTGTAATTTCTTAGATCTTGCATTCTAGCTTAATTCAGTAGTTAGATTATGTTATTTAAGTTAGTTATAATCTGTTAATCATCTGGTATTAAGGATTTAATTAGTAGATTTCATTTTAAGAGATTTTTCAAATCTGTCATAAGCTTTAGGATTTTTTTGTTTTTTAGTTTGTTTTTTGTGGTTTGTGTTTGGTTAGTATCTTAGTTGGACTTTATTAGTCAAAGGTTTTTGGTCAAAACAATCGAGTCAGCATGATTACATTACTATCATAAGGGAAAAGAGATTTCATAAGCTAGTTTTTAAAAATGAGTAAATTAGGGCTTATTTTAGATGTCTCAGCACTAGGGTACTTGTATACCTTCTCTTTGTTAGTGAAAGCTTGATCCAAGCTTTCCTAGGCTTGGACTTGGATTACATAGAATTTATACACTTTATTTGAGTGCCTTTAGTGCAGTAGCAACCACTCTAGTTGCCTGCACTTGTGCTTTGTCCTTTGGTCATTTGCATCAGCAGTTGTAATTAAGTTACCACTGCTGTCATTTGAAGTTCCTTTTTAGTTAAGTAATTTTAGGAGTTAGGACTTTAAATTCAGGTTAATAATCTCATTTTTCATTTCCTAGATCATTTACTTGGGTACATTAGTTTTTTTTTTAAAGTCATAAAAAACTCAAAAAGCCAAAAACAGCAGTCTTAGATTCTTAGTTTTTAATTTTAATTTCTAGCTTGTAGTAATTGCTTTTATGATTTAAATAAGTAGTCTATAAGGTGTTTGTTTAGTTTACAAAAGCTAGGATTCTTAAAACTGCTTATTGAGCATTAGAGCTTATTTCAATTTTGTACTTTTCAAGTTAAAACCTGAGTTTACCTCTTTGTTCATCAAATTCAGTTGGCTTAAATTGTTTCTAGTGCAAAAAGCTTTTCAATCCTAGCTTAAGCATATCATAAGGAGTCTAGGACTTCTTTTTTTTAAGTTTGAGCTTAAAATGAGCTTTTTACAACTGAATAAGCATAACAAAGGCAAAGCCCAACCATCTGATATAGCAGCTTTGATAAGCTATTTTTGAGCTTATTAGTTAGTTTCAGCTTATGTCTCTTTTTATTAAATAGCTTAATTTTTGTCTCTTAAGTCCTAGTAAATTCAGTTTTTATAAAAATCAAAAAATTTAAATAAAAAGCAAAAAAGGGGTTTAAACCACACTCGAACCCCACGAACTCACACATAATAGACCATACGTCATACCATTTTCTACATAGCTCCATCCAAGTAAAACTTCCCCACATCTAATTCTTATACACATTTTTGCCTTATAAGCCAAATAAGTTGTCAAGCTTATTTCGTGGCTTATTTTATAAGCTACGACTTCGGGCTTATTTTTCCTAGGATTCATATAGCATAAGCTATTTTTTAGTTGTTTTTTTTCTAGAATTTTTACTATAAGTTTAGTATTTTTAATCTTTTATTTCTTTAAAAAATTTTAAAAATCATAAAAAATAGAAAAATAATCAAAAAAATAAAAATCTTTTTTATAAAATTTTCTTTTATCATTAAGTTTGTAGGAAAATTAGTTTCACGTTCGTAGGGTCTATTTTGTAAAAATTCACTTTTAAAGACGTGTTTTTGTTCACGTTCTCGGTTTTTAAATTTTTAACTCCGTTTTCGTTCTAGTTTTTTTTAAACTTTGTTTTTAGTCAATTAGAATACATTTTAAAAAGAAAAATAAAAATTAGGTTTAATTTGTAGAATTTAAGTTTTGGGCCTTAGTTTTAGTATCCCGTTTCGCATTATTGTTAAATTTTTGAAGTACCATATAATTATCTATATGCTTAATTGTAGTACGTGTTGATTTTAATCTTCTTAGTAGTTATAGAAAAACCCAATTTAATCTTCTAACCCATTCAAAACAGTAATCCATTATCAAGCGAGGTTTCAATTTTCACAAATCGTTGGAAACACCGCGGGAAATCAACTTTCCGGTAAACATACGTATATTATATATTATATATATTTTAAAGAGTGAATTTTCCTTAGGAAAATTCTTAATTGCTCTTGTGGTATTATATAGTATATTTATATACGCGTACCAAATTTTGTCGCCGTTGCCGGGGATTCGAGTTAAACGAATCTCTCGTTTTGTGTTTGTTGATAAGATTTGAAGATCCTTTCGTCCTCGAAAGTTTCATTTTTGTTAAATTTTCAAAAATCCATAAAAAATCATAAAATATAAAAAGTAAAAAAATATTTTCTTTTTCTTTTTAGTATAGCTATCATATAAAAAAAATCAAAATAAAAAAAATTGTCCTTAAAAAGAAAAATAAATAAAATAAACTAAAGTTTGGTAAAAGAACCCTCAACATAATAATCTTTCAATTGAGGTAAATTATCATAATAAGTTCACGTGTGAACTTGAAAAGTTCCCAAAATCGAACCAAAGATTTAAACTTGCCATTTTTGTCTCTACGAAAATACGGCTCACCTTTAAAAACAATTATTTAAGAGCTTACCGTGAAGTATGATGATATTTGGTTTTAGTCTCTTTCATGTAACCGTAAAAATATGTTGTGAAAAAAAAATTTTAAAAATCACAAAAAAATATTATTGTAAAATTTTTCTTAAATTTTAGATTTTCCTTTTTAATCTCTCCTTTTAAGTGCATGCACACTCGTTCGCAAACTCGTAACAGTAACCGCGTCAACACAACAAACCCTTCCGGTTGTTGTTGAACCTTGTAATTTAGAAGAGCCAATTCCCGGACAAACCATAGTTGCGATGGCGGATCGAACTATGGAGGAATTACTCCGTGCACCCACCGAGGGTTACGGAGAAGCTATTGTTTTACCCGAAATCAATGCCGATCATTTTGAGATCAAAACTAATTTGCATCATTTGGTTCAAGCGAACCCGTTGTCATGGTTTAGAAAAATGAAAATCCTCAGCTCATATTAATAGTTTCAAAGGATTACTTCGACCTTTACGATTTAGAATGTGCCTAATGAGTGATATAAGCTTATTGATGATTCCTATTCGGCTCGAGGAGCCAGCTAAAACTGTACGAGAAAGAACCCGAATTCCAATTTTAACTGGGACCATTCTCGTTAACCAAGTTCTTATTCCAATTTTTCCCCCTTTTCGAAAACCACTCCACCTTAAGAACAAAATTTCTCGGGTTTTCAAAGAATCCGAATGAATCTTTAGTGGAAGCGTGGGAACGTTTTAAGGGTATGCTTAGATCTTGCCCTCACCACGGATTTTCGGAGTTAACTCAGGTTGATACCTTTTATAATTGGGTTTAACTGAGAACGAACAAGACTCCTTAAATGCCGCGGCGGGTGGTAATTTGTTAAGTAAGACTACTAGGGAAGCTTTGAATATAATTGAAAACAAGTCAAAAGTGCGTTATTCGAGAAACAAAACAAATGCTTCTAGGGTTAATTCTAGGGAAAATGTTAGCAAAACGGATGAACGAATTGACAAACTTGCGGATCAACTTTCGACCTTAGTCGAGATTGTTTCTAAAAAGGTTGTTGTCCCTCCCGCACCGGTTAAGGCGGTTGAGGAAAATTGTGTTACTTGTGGTGGAGCTCATGCATGGTATAATTGTCCGGCTACCGATAATAACCAAAATGTTTGTGCAACCACGGGAACTTATAATCAACAAGCCCCACCAAATCGAGTTAGTAATCAAATGGCACCACCAGGATTTGCTCCGGTACAAAATCAAGGTCAAAATAGGAATTATAATAATCAAGGTCAAGGGAATAATTTCAATCGAGGGAACAATTTTCAAAATCAAGGTTTTCAAGGTCAAGTTAATCATGCTTCGAATTTTCAAAACCAAGGTTTTCAAAATCAACCGTTTCAAGTGCCTAATAATCAAGTGAACGATTTTTCAAATTGATTTTTTTTCCCCCCCCCCGAATTTTTACAAGAAATGTCTAATGATCAAGTGAATTAGGAATAGCAAACCAAATCACTTCGATGAAAGGAGAGTTAAAGAACGAGATTCAAAATACCATCAAGAATCAACAAACCGCTTTGATGAGTCAAAATAATGCTTTTCAAAACACTTGCAAATAATCTACAACCATGTTAAGTAGTTTCTTTCAAGGCCCAGCCTCACCTTCGGGTAACTCTTCCGAGTAATCGATTCCTAACTCGAAGGGCAAGAATAAAGCGATCACTACCCCCCCCCCCCCCCCCCCCCCCCCCCCCCCACCCCCCCCCACCCCTCCCCCCCCCCCCCCCCCCCCCCCTCCCCCCCCCCCCCCCCCCCCCCCCCCCCCCCCTCCCCCCCACCCCACCCCCCCCCCCCCCCCCCCCCCCCCCCCACCCCCCCCCCCCCCCCCCCCACCGAAAGTGGTGTATCTTACGAGGACCCTCGAATCCAACTAAACCTTCCCCGAAAAGGTAGTGGAACGAGAGACCGAGGAAATAACGGATGAGGAGCAAAATAATTTCCAAGGAAGTACCGCTCAAATCCCACCTCCGGTTATCCCTAAACCAATTCCGGAACCCGAGATTCCGAAGACTTTACCAAAATCAACTCCGATACCGGAACCCGAGATTCCGAAGACGGTACCTAAGGCAAATATTCCTTACCCTTCAAGACGAGACAATCAAAAGAATCGAGAAAAAGCTTCATACCAAAAAGAGAAGATTTTTCAAATGTTTCAAGATTTGCGTTTTGATATAAGTTTTGCGGATGCGTTGTTTTTAATGCCGAGATTTGCACCTAGATAAGGTATTTTGGGGGTTATGAAAAAAGAAAAGTTGCCGAACTAGTAAAATTCCATTGAATGAGAATTGCTCGGCGATGCTCCTTAAAAAGCTTCCCGAAAAGCTAGGAGATCCGGGTAAATTTCTTATTCCTTGTGAATTCCCGGGAATGGAGATATGTTACGCCTTGGCGATCTTGGTGCAAGCATAAATCTAATACCCCTTTCGATTTGGAAAAAACTTTCTTTGCCAAACCTTTCACCGACTCGAATGACTTTAGAGTTAGCGGACCGATCCATAACTTACCCTAAGGGTTTAGCCGAAGACATCTACTTTAAAGTTGGAAAATTCCACTTTCCCGCCGATTTTGTAGTTGTCGATTTCGAAGCTGATCCCCGAGTACCTCTTATACTTGGAAGGTCATTTTTGAAAACCGTTCGTACTTTAATTGACGTTTATGAAGGAGAAATCACCATTTTTTTTTTTCCCCCCCCCCGTGTTGACAACGAAGCCGTCACTTTCAATTTAGACCAAACCATGAAATATTCCTCTACGAATGACAAATCGGTAAACCAAATTGACATCATTGATGAAATTTGTGAGAGTATTCTCCTAAATGTTAGGATTCTAGTGATGATTTTCCAAGTGGAATCCCAATTTCGACGTCCTGAGTCCGTTTACTTCCGAATTTACTTTGGAAGAAATCGATGCTTATCTTTATGACAAATCAATCTCTTTGGAAAGTGATCATGATGATTGTGATCCGGAGGAAGACATTTATGTGCTTGAACAATTGTTAAATGATGACCCGTTTCAACTTCCTCCGATGGACCTTAAGCAAAGTGAAGTTACCGAGGCCAAATCTTCAATTGAAGAGCCTCCGGAATTAGAGTTAAAGGACTTACCATCTCACTTAGAATATGCTTTCTTGGAAGAAAACGATAAGTTACCCGTCATCATAGCAAAAGGTTTAAAAAACGATCAAAAAGAAGCTCTCATTAATGTTCTTAAATCGCATAAACGTGCCATTGCTTGGAAAATAACCGATATCAAGGGTATCGACCCTCGTTTTTGTACTCATAAGATTTTGATGGAAGACGATTGTAAACCATCGGTGCAAAGTCAAAGACGGGTGAACCCGAAAATTCATGAAGTCATTAAGAAGGAGGTGATTAAACTTCTTGATGCCGGAATGATATACCCGATCTCCGACAGCCCGTGGGTTAGTCCAATCCATTGTGTCCCTTTTAAATTAAAAAAAAAGGAATGAACCGATTGGTTTGGGGAGGGGGGGGGGGGGGGGGGGGGGTGGGAGCGTGAAGATATTGACTAAATTTGAGACACGTCTAAGTTACCGGCTGGAAGTATGTATCGATGTATAGGCAGCTTAACGAAGCTACTCGTAGATCAATTTCCTCCTCCGTTCAAGGATCAAATGCTAGAACGTCTAGCCGGCAATGAATTCTATTGTTTCTTATATGGTTTTTTAGGATATTTTTAGATTCCAATTGATCCTCATGATCAAGAGAAAATGACTTTTACGTGCTCGTACGGCACTTTTGCTTATCGTCGAATGCCATTTGGATTATGTAATGCTCCTGGAACCTTTCAACGTTGTATGATGGCGATTTTTCACGACATGATAGAAAAGACAATGGAGGTGTTTATGGATGATTTTTCCGTTTTTGGTGATAATTTTGATTCATGTCTTTCTAATCTAAACGAATGTTAAAAAGATGTGAAGACACAAATCTTGTCCTTAATTGGGAAAAATGTCATTTCATGTGTAAAGAAGATATTGTTTTAGGTCATAAGATATCTTAGTCTGGAAGTGAGGTCGACCGAGCAAAAGTCGATGTGATTGCTAAACTCCCTCATCCGACTACCGTCAAAGGAGTTAGAAGTTTTTTAGGTTCAGCGGGATTTTACGGGTCGCGTTTCATTCAGGGGGACTTCTTCCAAGATTTCTAGACCAAACAACTCACTTCTCAAAAAAGACACACCGTTTGTATTTTTCTCAAGATTGTATCAAACATTCGAAACCTTAAGAGAAGCTTATCGAAGTTCACCGATCTTGATTGTCCGGATTAGACTACCTTCGAATTAATGTGTGATGGAAGCGATTTTGCGATTGGTGCGGTTCTTGGACAACGTAAGACGAAGCATTTTCAACCAATTCATTATGCTAGTAAGACGATGACCGAAGCTCAAATTCATTACACTACAACGGAGAAGGAGATGCTCGCCGTAGTGTATGCTTTTGAAAAGTTTTGGCCATATCTTGTCTTATCTAAAAGCATTGTTTATACCGACCACTCCGCTTTGAAATACCTCATGAACAAACAAGATGCCAAACCAAGGTTGCTTCGATGGGTGTTACTTTTACAAGAGTTCGATATCACCATTCGTGACAAGAAAGGAAGTGAAAATCTAGCCGCCGATCATTTGTCAAGACTCGAGAATCCTCACAAAGATGTTTTGGAAAACAAAGACATTAACGAACATTTTCCTTTAGAAACTCTTGGAGTTATATCAAACGGAAGTACCCCATGGTTTGCCGATTTTGCAAACGACCACGGGAATTTTGATCAGAAAAGGAATGTTCAACTCAACAAAAGAAGAAATTTTTCAAAGACGTAAAACATTATTTCTGGGATGATCCCTACCTCTTTCGTATATGTGCGGATCAAATCATTCATATAGTGTGCATTGTCATGAGCCTTGAAATCCCTCAAGGCTTGTCATGAGGACCCCCAGGGGCCATCATAGTTGCCAATCTCACTGCTCTAAAAAAAAAATGAAAGGTAGAAAAAAAAAAAAAAAAAAAAAAATAAAAAAAAAAAAAATTGAAAAAAAAATAGGAATAAAAATAAAAAAAAAGAAAAAGAAAAAAAAAAAAAAAAAAACGAAAAGTATTTGATGCCGGTTTCTTTTGGCCCACTATATATCGAGATGCTCATTCAATGATCAAATCTGTGAAACATGCCACGACAAGGCAAAACATTTCCTCAACGTATGAAATGCCTCATAACGCTATCATGTTTGTGAATCTTCGATATATTGGTATTGATTTTATGGGACATTTTCCGTCATCCAAAGGGAATAAGTATATCCTTGTAGCAGTCGAGCTAATCTTTCGAAATTGTTAAATCAAAGCGCTCTAACCCACAAACGATGCTTGTTAGTGGTGAAATTTATAAAGTTCTCTTTTGCCCGATTTGGAACACCGAGAGCTATAATAAGCGATCGTGGGACCCACTTTTGTAATGATCAATTTGCCAAAGTGATGTCTAAATATGGAGTCACACATCGTTTAGCTACCGCTTACCACCCTCAAACGAGTGGTCAAGTTGAAGTGTCAAATCGTAGTCTTAAGCGTATTCTTGAAAGGACGGTAGGAGAAAACCGTGCCTCCTGGTCTGACAAGCTAGACGATGCTTTGTGGGCATTCCGAACCGCTTTCAAAACACCGATCGGATGCACACCTTATCAGCTCGTTTATGGAAAGTCTTGTCATTTACCAGTCGAATTAGAACACAAAGCATATTGGGCTCTTAAGCACGTAAATTTCGACCTCAAAACCGGGTGATCATCGGAAGCTGCAACTAAATGAGCTTAACGAGCTTCGAGATCAAGCTTATGAGAATTCATTAATTTACAAGGAGAGGACGAAGAAACTTCACGACTCAAAGATCAAGAATCGAATCTTCAATGTTGGTGATCAAGTTTTACTCTTCAACTCCTGGTTAAAGATATTCTCCGGAAAGCTTAAAACTCGTTGGTCGGGACCTTTTACTATCGCTCAAGTTTTTCCTTACGGAACAGTGGAATTATCTCAACCTGATGGCCCGAATTTCAAAGTAAATGGTCACCGTGTGAAACATTACTTTGAAGGGGACTTACCACCCAAGGTAGTCCCAGATCTTCACACTCTCCCTAAGGACAACTAAATTCAGGGATCGAGTCAAGCTTGCGACTCGGTGACCAAAAACAAGCCGCTTCATGGGAGTTCACCCCATGCTTATCTAATTTCTTTCTATTCTATGTGTATGTGATGGGTATGTGGCGAACACTACCGTCTTGTTATATTGTTGTTTGTTGTAATTTTTGCAGGATTGATCCAACAATTTCTGAAGCCTCTCGTGTTCGGTGTTATATCCCATTTCACTCGAGCTTCCTATCCTTTGTTTGAAATTAGTTTGGGGAAATCCGATATCCTTTCATCTTATCGATTCACGTTTATCTTTGGCATACTTCATAAACGTCTTTAGATTTAACGTAGAGACCCGCCTTAAACATGAGTACAATGTTTATGTTTATAAGTTTGGGAGGGAATCAATCGATTGATGTAGATTTGATGTAGCATCTTTATTGATTTGTCTCACTAACCGTTTTCCCCCACAAAAAATAGCAAAAATTTTAAATTTTTAAGATCTTATTTGTAAAAAAAAAGTGTTAAGACACGAATGTAGGTTTTCCGTTGGTAAGAATAAGAAGTAATTTTTGACCCGATCGTACGTGTAGAGTTCTAGCTTTCTCCCTTAACAATAATGATGAAGTTTGTGCTAGTCTCATGTAACTTTAAACATGCTAGACTTGAATATTAAGTAAATGAAGACTTATGCTAATCTCAAGTAGATTTTAAATATGCCAAGTTGGATTTTACATAGGCTAAGTATTTGCGAATTTCTTTTGCAAAGAACGAGAATTGATGGTGCTATTTATAAGTCATGACATTAAACGTAGAGTAGTTGGTTCTCTTTCAAGCTCATATGTATTAATTGTGGCTTTTTCTCCCATTAGCTTGTTTCACCTTTATATATAATTGTTTAATAAATAGAGTTGTGCGGTTTTTTGGTTAATAATTAGTTAATAGAAGTTTTTATAGTTCCTTTGTGACTAGGATGAGTACACATCAGGAATACTTAATTTGGCATACTATATGTATCACATTAATGAGCTGCATCTTGCCGGCTCACAACCGATGTTACAGCCTTCTAAAAGGTCGAGGAAGTTTCCGAGGTCGAAATATGTTTGCTACATCTTGTCGGAGGCGTGGCCGATGTTGTAGCCTTCTAAAGGACTGAGGTTTAATAATGTTGCTTAATTTTTTGTCTTATTTTGTACCTTAAAGAGCCTAAGGGTATATGGTGCAAATAAGATTGGTCCATTCATGTCTTAAAGAGCCTTAGGGTATATGACATGAATGGTGCCTTGCTTAAGTAACCTAATAAAAGCCAAATTTTGGTTGCCTCGATGTGGACTTTAATCTTGATGACATTTGATCTTTTGAAAAGGGCTAAGAGCTAATTATTGCATTCTTAACCGTTACGCTTTATTTTTGAATTAATAAGTATCGAAATAAAAGTCTTAAAGAGCCTTCGGGTATATGACTTTAGTAAAATCTTGAGATACAAAAATAGGGAATAAGGGAGGAAAAGTAAGTACACAATTAGCTCTTATGAGTAGTGTTAGCATCATAACTTGTATTTTGCAATGATCTTGTTTTTAAGCTTGGCTTGGAGAGGTGAAAGTCGGGGACGATGAATTTATCCATTTGGACACTTTTCAAGTGCTTTTTGTTCTATGATCCTAAAAGTTACCACAAGGTAATGAAAACAATACATTATGTCACACAAGAATAAGTTGTAGTTAGGTAGTTAATTATTAAGAAAAATCATAAAAAGAGAAAAAAAGTTTTGAAAATGGGAAAACGGGTGTTTTATAACTTGTGACTTAGAAACTTTCCCCGCAAAGACTTTACTACTTCTTAAAGGATTAGTTTGGGGAGGTTTCGAGGTATTTGGTTATAAGGCATGTAATATTGCGTGAGGACACGCAATCGTTTAGTTTGGGGAATTTTGATAGGTGTAAAATACACATATCCGTTAACACCAAAAATGACCCTAAATGTCCAAAAATACAGTGAAAATAGCAAAGATATGTATGTTTTTGTGTTTTGTGTATGCAGGTATGGATAAAGCAAAAATCACCAGAAAACCGTCAAAAACGGGCAAACACGGACACGGGAAACGGAAGAGCACAAAAGAAGCCGGGAAATCAAGCCAAAGTCAAAAAGTCAACAAGTGGTCAACCCTCAGTCAACTTTGGTCAAACAGTCAAAGTCAACACTAGAAGACAAAAACCCCAAAGTTACCATTCTAGTCCCTCATATTTCCAAAGTTACATATTTAGTCCCTAAACCTAAATGGGCCTAATCCTACCTTAACCCTTAAATGATACGTCCAGGGACTGGAATTGCCAAAAATGAAAGATGAATTATACTTGGGTTTTACTTAGCTTATGTTTCAAAAACAACAAGGACCATTCTTGCCAATACCCCAAAGTTATACCTGTTTTTTACCAATTCAGTTAAAACGGGAAAAAAGGCGCCAAGAACCATATCACTGTTTATTCATCTTCTCCATTCACCTCTAGTAAAAAAACAAAGGGCTTTCGTCAATTGAAGGGCAAAATAGACAATTCAAGTACAAATGATTGATGTGGCAGGGTCATTACATCACCAAGCAATGCTATTGGTCAATCCTTAGCAAGGGAATGCCGCGTGGATGTAAAGAAAGCACAAGAGGAGGTTGGGATTTGCAAAGAAGTCACTCAGAGAACAAGCACAAACGTCACATCAATGGATTGCCAGCTTGGCAATCCGTGTGAGTGATCACATGATCCAAGGGCCATAATTGATTCTCCAATGATTAGAGGAATGTACAGATGAGATTAGCAAGAGCGTCTAACTAACTCAGACCCTAGAAGGTTCTCTCAGCAGCTATAAAAGACCCTCACTCACACACACATGAGCATCTTCTTTTCCTGTAATTTTTTAGCTTAATTTAGTTTAGCTTATGAAATTTTCATGTATTTTCTTTAAATTCCTATTGTAATCTCTTTCCAGTAATGTAACAAGCTTTTAGTAAATGAAATTCAGTCTTCTTTTAATAAAATTGTTATAAATTCTCAAATAGCTCTAGTGTTCTCATACTCTATTGTTTCATAAGCTATTGTCATAAGCTCATTTTAGCTCTTTCAAGTCTATAAGCTTGAGATTGAGTTTGTTTAATCAAGCCTTAATCATACTAAAGCATTTAAATCAGTCAAACTTAAATACCTTTGCTTATTTGGATTGTGAGCTTTTGGAAGAGAAGCTAGCTATGGAAGAGCTTCTATGGACTTAACTGGTTTATCTTAAGATAAGCCAGAGCTTGTAGATGCTCAATTGAGCTTATTAAGCTTCTGTTTAGCTAAAGCAACTTGTAAGTTTTCATTTAAATTCCTTTGTCTTTTAATTTCTAGTTTTAATGCTTGCTTATTTGCTTATTAGTTTTACTTTTGTGCTTATCTATTGTTTATTTGTGTTTGTTTTAATCTACTTATGGTCATTAGTAATATGTTATTAGTTAAAATAGTTTAGATCATAGTTTTTCTTCATTTCTGTCCTAAAACCAGAAAAAAAACCAAAAATAGTAGTTTAGCTTTTAGATTTTAAGTTCTAGCTTAATTGATTATTGATTTCTGCTTATTAGTATTGTAATAAGCTAGTAGTTATCTGGTATTAAGGTTTAGTTAAGTGCATTTCCATTTTAAAAGTTTTTTGAAATCTGTCAACAATATAAAGGGGTATTTGGAATAAAATAGTTTGACCTTTAAAAGTCAAAAGGAATAGATAAAAGTTTTGATCCAGTTGAGATTTGGTCTATAATGAGTAATAAAAGAGATTTCAAAGTTTAGATTTCAAGTTTGTAAAAGTTAAGGCTTATATTTCTTGTCTCAGCACCAGGGGAGTTTTTTTTCCTCTAATAATTTCTTTGAAAGTATTAGTAGGACTTAGGATCTAAATTTCAGTAGGATTATAGATTTCACATAGCTTAATATAGAATAGAACTTGTTTTTTTCATTCCTAGCTTAAATTCTAGCCTGCATTCTTGGTTTAACCAATCTGTCAATTGCACCAGCAGTATTAACAATAAGTTAATACTGTTGGTCTTATTGAATCAAAGTTAGGGTAGCTTAAATAAGTTTTAGCTTTTAAAACCTAGTAGATTTATAGACTAGATATAGTTAAAGTTAGATTAAGTCTTTTTTCTAATTTTCTAGCTTAATAATTTAGGTGCATTTGTTTTTAAAAAGTTCATAAAAACTCAAAAAGCCAAAAACAGTAGTAAACTTAGCTTAGTCTTTAAAATTGAATTTTAGCTTATAAGATTCAGTTAATGGTTTATATTTGTAGCTTTATAGTTTATTGATAAGTTCTCATAAGCTTAGCCTCTGTCTTGGCTTATTGAGCATTTGAGTTTTTCTTAATTTTGAGCTTTTTGAGTTAAAATTCTGAGTTTGCAGGTTTGATCATTAGTGTCAGTTAGGATTAAGTGTAAGATAGGTAAGAAGCCTATTAGGATTAGCTTATAGACATCATAAGCTACATAGGACAGCTTTTGGTTTTAGATTTGAGCTTATATTGAGCTTTGTGCAAGTGATTTAGTGTAAACAAGCATAAGTGAGCTTAAAAGCCCACTTTCTGTGGTCAGAACTTCAAAAGCTCTTTTAGAGCTTATCTTTGAGTTTTAGCTTAAGCTTCTTTCATTAAAAGTGCTTTAAAAAGCCTCTTCTATAGCTTTTAGCTTTTGGTTTTCAAAAATATAAAAAAAGTGCAAAAAGGGTGTTGCCAGACTCGAACCCACGACCTCTCCCACACAATACACACGTCTTACCAATATGCTACAATAGCTCATCCATCCTCTTCTCTCCACATTTAATACTAGTACACATTTTCATTTTACTCTTTAATAATAAGCCGTAGCTTATTATAGCTTATTTAGGACTTATTTGTTAAGCTGTTTTCTTCTTTTTATTTTTCCTTTAATCTTTGTAAGGTTTAGGAATTTCCTTGAATTTTTCCTATTTTTCCATAGAATAGATTATTTTTAATCGTTTTTCTTAGAATTTAATTTTCAAAAAATCATAAAAAATACAAAAATAACTTTTAAAAATACAAAAAAATAGTTTTTAGTATTAAAATAAATATTTCTAGGTTTACATTCATTAAAATCATTTTCATCACTTTTAGATTTTTATTTTCATTTTTAAGTTTTATTTTTAATTTTAAAAATAGGATTTTAATTTTTAAAATAGTTAAAAATAGTTTTCGGAGTTTTTATTTAATTCATAAAAAATTCAAAAATAATCAAAAAAATAAATTTTCTTTTTCCTAAAATTTTCTTTTGTCTTATTCTAGGTTTAGAAATTTTGTTTGCATTTTTAGGAGTTAATTTTGCTTTATTTGCTTATTTGTCGCGTTTTATTTGTTTCCCTTAATTTGTTTTAAGTGTTAATGGCTTTTGTGTATTATTTTAATTGTTGCTTTTAATTAAGGTAGTTATAGAAATCAAATCAACTTGTTACATTCATAATTTCATTTTCGAACAACAAACCGTAGTCTCACATTTCACAAATCATTGGGGAAACGACCCGGGAAATCATACTTCCCGGTTAAGATACGTATTATATTATATATTATATATATATGAAGAATTTCCTTTTACTTTGCCTCAAGGTGAATTGGGAATTTTCCTAGTATTATTATATATAATTTTAGTGCGTATCAAAATTTTTTGGCGCCGTTGCCGGGGATTTGTGATTAAGATTCTATCGTTTGAAGTTAGTTGATCGTGTTTTGGAGAACCTTTCGTTTTCAAAAGTTACGTTTTTAAGAAAATCAGATATATATATATATATATATATATATATATATATATATAAAATTAAAAGTAAAAAATATTTTTATTTTTCTTTTAGTATAATAGAGATTTAAAAACAAAAATACAAAATATTACTCTTTCAATTTAAAAAGTTACAAAGTGGTAAAAGAACACCAACAAATATTATTCAATTGAGGTATTATCATAATAAGTTCCCATCTCGAATTAAGATTTAATATACTGTACCACTTGGGTCCGTACGAGATACGGCACACCTTAAAAAGTCAAATTTTTAAGAGCTACCGTGAAGTAAGTTTGATTATTTGGTTCAAGTTGTCTTTCTCATTGTCGTTAAATTTAGAATTGTGAATAAACTTAGAAAACCAAAATATTTTTCTTAGTGCATGCGCGAGTCGTTCTAATTATTCCTATTTCAAAAGTCAAATTCCCGAGCGTCGAAGTCAGTTTCTAACATAGTCGAGAGATTCGAAATATTGTTGAACCTTGGCAGAACGTACATGGGAGGAGCTACTCCGTTCCCCCACGGTAGGGTACGGAAGAAGCTATCTTGATTTTACCAGAAATCAATGCGATCATTGAGATTAAGACGATTTGCTTAGTTGGTTTCAAGTAATCCCGTTTACGGTCGTGAATAAACGATTTATCCTCATGCTCATATTAATAGTTTCAAATGATTACTCGTCTTTCGAATTTAGAATGTGCCTAAGATGTGATTAAGCTTATGATGTTTCCTTATTCGCTCGAGAGAGACGCTAAATATACGTGTACGATATAGAACTCCAAATTAATCTTGGACTTGGGGAGGATCTCGTTACACCAAGTTCGTCAACCAATTTTTCTCCTTCAAAAACACTCACTTAAAGAATGAAATTTCTCGTTTTACACAAAAATTCGAGGAAACTTTTAGTGAAGCTTGGGAACGATTTAAGGAGTTGCTTAGAGCATGCCCCCATCACGGATTTACGGAGTTAACTCAAGTTGATACCTTTTACAATTGGTTTTGTGCGACATGAACAAGACTCCCTTAATGCCGTGCGGGGGAAATTTTTGATCAAGACGACTAGAGAGCATTTAAAACAGAATTGAGAACAATTCAAAAGTACGTGATTCACGAAAATACCAATGCTTCTTGGATTAATGCTATTCTAGTAAAACGGATGAGAGAATTGATAAGCTTGCGGATCAACTTTCGACTTAGTCGAGTATTGTTTCTTTAAAAGTTGTCACTCCCGCTGCGGTTAAAGCCGGTTGTGGGAATCTTTGTGTTATTGTAGGTGGTGCTCATTCTTGGTATAATTGTCCGGCAACGACAAACAATCAGGCTAGTGTTTATGCGATAGGGTACTTACAATCAAGTTAAAACCACTTCCGAACCGTGTTAGTATTCAATGGGCACCACCAGGTTTTGCTGGTCAAAACAATGGTCAAAAATAGGTTTAATCAGAATCATGTTCAAGGGAATATACTTTAATCGGGGGGAATAATTTTATGGAAAATTCAAGGTTTCAAATCAAATTTTAAACTGCTCAAATTGTCTAAACCAACCTTTGCAAGTGCCTAATAATCAAGTTCATACAAAAGATTATCAATGATTTTTCAAGTACAAGAGGATAATGATCAGATGTTTGAGGAAACATGCAAAGTCAATTAATTCGTTAAAAGGAGACCTTATGAATGAAATACAGATCACACGATAAAATCTCAACAAGCCGTCTGATGAATCAAACATTAAAACCACTTTTCAAATAATTTGCAAAAACATTGATTTGTTGGATTATTTCAAAACCACGCCTCATACTTCGGGTATCTTCCGAGTAACACCATATCAAACACGAGAGGGTGAGACTGAATAGGCAATCACTACTCGAAGTAGTGTGTTGCTTATGAGGGACCCGTCGATTCTACTAATCTTCTCCTAAAAAGGTAGTGGACGGAAACCAAGGAAACAACGGATAAAGAGCAAACAAATTTCCAAGGAAGTACCGCTCAAATCCCACCTCCGGTTATCCCCATTTCTATTCCGGAACCCGATGTTCCGACGACTTTACCTAAAACCATTCCCATTCCGGAATCTGATATTCCAAAGAGTTTACCTAAGCCAAATATCCCATACCCTTTACGACGTGAAATCAATCAAACAGTCCCGTGACAAGCTTGAATCCAAATGGAGAAGGATCTTCCAAATCTTTTAAGATTTGCGCTTCGACATTAGTTTCGCGGATGCTATACTTTTGATGCCAAGATTTGTTCCTACGATTAAGAGTTTTCTCATGAATAAGGAAAAGTTGCTTGAGTTAGCTAAGATTCCATTGAACGAGAATTGCTCAGCGATGCTTCTCATAAAAAGCTTCCGAAAACTTGGAGATCAGACAAGTTTCTAATTCCATGTAATTTCAGAATAGAGAGTTGCCACGCCTTGGCCGTCTTAGATGCGAGCATAAATCTTATGCCTTTTTCTATCTGGAAAAAGCTTTCTCTACCTGAACTTACACCAACTCGGATTACTTTAAAGTTAGCAGACCGATCAATTACTTATCCTAAAGGACTCGCCAAAGAAGTTTTTGTCAAAGTTGGGAAATTTCATTTTCCTACCGATTTTGTTGTTGTCGATTTTGAAGCTGACCCTCGAGTGCCTCTCATACTTGGGAGATCCTTTTTGAGGACCGGTAGCCCTTTAATAGATTTTTATGGAGAGGAAATAACCCTTCGGGTTGATAGCGAAGCCAGTCACTTTTATCTTAGATCAAACAACGAGGATATCCTCTACAAAGCAAGTCGGTAAACGATTTGACATCATTGATGCAGTTTATGAGGAGTATGCTCCAGAATTGCTAGGATTCCTAATTCTTCGGGTGGGCAATTCCACCCCGGAAGTTGAGCTTTTTCTTACGAATTCATTTTGGAAGAAATTAAAGTTATCTTAGAGGATGATTCGATTTCACCGGAAATTGATCATGCATTTGATAATCCAGAGGAAGATATTTGTTTGTTGAAAATTTGTTAAATAATCACCTGTTTCAACTTCCTCGATGACCTTAAAACAAGTGAAGTGACGAGGCAAAATTCTTCAATTGAAGAGCCTCCGGAATTAGAGTTAAAAGATTTGTCGTCTCACTTAGAATATGCTTTTCTTGGAAAGAAAATGATAAGTTACCAGTTATTATTGCAAAAGGTTTAAAAAATGATGAAAAAGATGCTCTTTTAAAAGTGCTCAAATCTCACAAAAGGGCCATTGCTTGGAAAATCACCGACATCAAGGGTATCGACCCTCGTTTTTGTACCCACAAAATCTTGATGGAAGATGATTACAAACCTACGGTTCAAAGTCAAAGACGGGTTAACCCAAAAATTCATGAGGTAATCAAAAAAGAGGTCCTAAAACTTCTTGATGCCGGAATGATTTACCGATTCTGACATGCCCATGGTTAGTCAGGCATTGTGTTCCCAAGAAAGGTGGGAAATAACGTCGTTGCTAATGAAGAAAAATGAATTATTTCGACCACGTTTGTTACGGATGGAGGGTTGTATCGCTATAGGAAATTAAATGAAGCGACTCAAAAAGATCATTTTCCATTACCATTTTAGGGATCAGATGAGTGAAGATTAGCTGGGATGAGTTCTATTGTGTTTTCTGACGGATTTTCAGGATACTTCACAAATACCAATAGATCCCAAGACCAGGAGAAAACTACTTGCTACATGACCCGATATGAACTTTCTCGTACCGTGCATGCCACATTTGGTTTGTGTAATTGCATCCGGTACTTTTCAACGGTGTATGATGGCCCCCAATAATCCATTCTGATATGATCGAAAAGACCATGGAAGTGTTTATGGATGATTTCTTAGTTTTTGGGGATAGTTTCGATTCGTGCCTTTCCAATTTAGAAAAGATGTTAAAACGATGTGAAGACACGAATTTAGTTTTTAATTGGGAGAAGTGTCACTTTATGTGTAAAGAAGGAATTATGTTAGGGCATAAGATATCAAAAGCGGGAATTGAGGTCGATCATGCTAAAGTCGATGTTATCGCTAAGCTCCCTCACCCGACTACAGTTAAAGGTGTTAGGAGTTTCTTAGGACATGCAGGTTTTTACAACGATTTATCTTGACTTTTTTTCTGAAAATTGCTAACCACAATGACCCACCTTCTTGAATGGAAACACCGTTTGTTTTCGGTTTGTGTTTTCTAAAGATTGTATTGATGCTTTTCAGACTCTTAAAAAGAAGCTTACCGAAGCTCCTATCTTAGTTATCCCGGATTGGAACTTACCTTTCGAACTCATGTGTGATGCAAGTGATTTCGCGATTGGTGCAGTTCTTGGACAACGAAAGATGAAGCATTTTCAGCCTTTATTACATTATGCTAGCAAGACTTTGTTGAAAGATACCAAAATTCATTACACTACCACGGAAAAGGAAATGTTTGCCGTTGTGTATGCTTTTGAAAAGTTTCAGCCATATCTTGTCTTATCCAAAAGCATAGTGTATACGGATCACTCGGCTTTAAAGTACCTTATGAACAAACAAGACGCTAAGCCGAGGTTGCTTTTTTTTATTTATTACCCTTCGGTGGGTTCTTTCCTATAAGATTTCTGATATCACCATCACGTGATAAAAAAGGATTGAGAACCTGCGGCAGACCATTTATTTAGACTTGAGAATCCTCATAAGATGTGTTAGAAACTAAGACATAATTGAACATTTTCCTTTAGAAAACTCTTGGAGTTATTTCTAGTGAAAATATACCATGGGTTTGCGACTATGCAATTACCATGGAGGAATTTTTATCTTCAAAGGAATGTCAACTCGACAAAAGAGGAATTTTTTAAAGGACGTTAATTATTATTTTAGGGATATCCTTATCTTTTTCGTACTTGTGCGGATCAAATATTCGACGGTGTATGACATGGGCAAGAGCCTTTTGAGATCCTCAAAGCTTGCCATGTAAGGACCACCAGGGGCCATCATAGTGCCAATCTCACCGCCCAAAAAGTATTTGATGACGGTTTCTTTTGGCCTACCATATATCGAGATGCCCATATAATGATCAAATCTTGTGATAAGTGTCAAAGACAAGGCAAAATTTCACAACGAGATGAGATGCCTCAGAACGCTATCCAAGTTTGTGAAATTCTTGCGATGTATGAGGTTCAATTTATGGACCGTTTCCGTCTTCAAGAGGAAACAAATACATCCTCGTAGCTGTTGATTATCTTTCGAAATGGGTTGAAGCAAATGCGCTCCCCACTAATGATGCTAGGGTTTTAGTAAAGTTTTTAAAATCTCTTTTTGCCCAATTTGGAACACCTAGAGCTATAATAAGCGATCGTGGGACCCATTTTTGTAACGAGCAGTTTGCTAAAGTCATGTCTAAGTATGGAGTTACACATCGTCTAGCTACCGCTTATCACCCTCAAACGAGCGGTCAAGTGGAGGTGTCCAAATTTTTTTTTTTTATTTGTGGTGGTTAAAAAGTATTATAGAAAGGACGGTGGAGAAAACGTGCCTCATGGTCTGACAATTAGATGAGCTTTTGTGAGCATTTTGTTACTGCTTTTAGACACCCAATTTGGTTGTAAGCTTTACAAGCTTGTTTATGGAAGTCTTGCATTTAACCTCAATTGAGTTAGAGCATAAAGCATATTGGGCTGGAAAAACATGCCAACTTCGATCTTATAAAACCGCGGTGTGGATCACCATGGATGCTTTAGCTGAAAGACTTAATGAGCTTCGTGATCAAGTTATGAGAATTCTTTGATTATAAGGAGAGAGATGATAATCTTCACGACTCAAAGATCTAAAAACCGCATTTTCAATGATGGTGATCGAGTTTTACTCTTCAACTCTCGTTAAAGATTTCTCAGGAAAGCTTAAACTCGTTGGAAGGACCTTTACCAATCACCAAAGTTTTTCCATAGGAACCATTGAGTTATCATTAACATGATGGTCCAAAACTTTAAGGTGATATGGTCATCGTGTGTGAGGCATTACTTCGAGAGACTTGCCACCTAAGAAGTCAGGATCTCCACAATTCTCCTAAGGACGAATGAATTCAGGGATCGAGTCAAGCTATGTGACTCGGTTACCAAAAACAAAGCGCTTCGTGGGAGGCACCCCATGCTTATCCATTTCTAATTTTTATTCTAGCTTCTAATGTGTGTGAGGAGGCTTGTACTCTTCCGTTCTTTGTGTTTGTTGTTTGTACTTGTGATTATTTGCAGGATGAACCCAATAATTTTTGAAGCCTCTCGTGTTCGGTGTTTGTCCCCCCCCCCCCCCATAGTTCTACACGAGTTTTATCATTGTTTGGAAATTAGTTTAGGGAAATCCGATATCCTTTCATCTTATCGATTCACGTTTATCTTTGCATAATTAATAAATGGATTATATTTGCATAATTAAACATTGAGAACAATGTTTCGTTTTAGTTTTGGGAGGGAATCTATCGATTTGATGTTATTGTTTTGTTCTCACGTATCTGTTTTTCTCGCAAAAATAGCAAAAATTTTAAATTTTTCAGTTAAAAAAAAAGTGTTAGACACGGAATGTAGGGCTTTCCGTTGGTGAGACGAAAAGTAAATTTTGACCCTGATCGGTTATAATACCTTGGCTTTCTCTTTAAACTTTATCTAGATTGTCTTTGGATAATTTTTATAAAGGAGCTATAAAACGTAGTCTAAATTGAAAGGTGCAAGATCTTTGCAAGTTCCCATAATTGATTTTAAAATATGCAAGCTTCGATTTTATTTTAGGCTAAGTATTCTCTTGGAGTTTCTTTATTAGAATTTTTAAATTGTGAGGAATAAGAGCATGATAGAGTAGAGTATAAGTTATGATGACTAAACATTAGAATTGTTGGACTTTCTTTAAGGGCCCCCCCATAAGTGTTAATTGTGGCTTTTTCTCCCTTTAGCTTGTTTAACCCTTTATATATACATGTTTAATAAATAGAGTGGTGAGGTTTTTAGGATTAATATTAGTTAATAAAGTTTTCTTTAGTTCCCTTTGTGGTAGGATGAGTACACATCAGGATACTTAATTTGGTATTATATGATTCACATTATAAATATTTTGCTTATTCCTTAAAGAAGCCTTAGGGTATATGGGATAAGTATGAATTCAATAATTTAATCTAAGACTGATAAAGTTTGTTGCATCTTGCCGGCTCATCAACCGATGTTACTGCTTCTAAAAAGTCATGGAAGTTGCCGAGGTCGAAATATGTTTGCTAAATCTTGTCGGTGGCGTGCCGATGTTTGTAGCCTTCTAAAGGACTGACTGGTTCTCATAAAGTTGCTTAAGTTTTGCTCGTATTTTGGACCTTAATGAGCCTTTGGGTATATGGTGCAAAATAAAGATTGGTCCATTCATGTCTTAAAGAGCCTTAGGGTATATGACATGAATGGTGCATTGCTTAAGTTAACCTAATAAAAGCCAAATTTGGTTGCCTCTGATGTGACTTTAATCTTGATTTGAAATTTGATCTTCTGAAAGGGCTAGGAGCTAATTATGCGTTCTTTAACCATTACGCTTTATTTTTGGAATTAATAAATAGCGAAAATAAAGTCTTAAAGGAGCCTTCGGGTATCTTGACTTTGTAAAATCTTGAGATACAAAAATAGGGAATAAGGGAGGAAAAGTAAGTACACAATTAGCTCTTATGAGTAGTGTTAGCATCATAACTTGTATTTTGCAATGATCTTGTTTTTAAGCTTGGCTTGGAGAGGTGAAAGTCGGGGACGATGAATTTATCCATTTGGACACTTTTCAAGTGCTTTTTGTTCTATGATCCTAAAAGTTACCACTAAGGTAATGAAAACAATACATTATGTCAACACAAGAATAAGTTGTAGTTAAGTAGTTAATTATTAAGAAAAATCCAAAAAAGAGAAAAAAGTTTTAAAAATTGGAAAAACGGGTGTTTTATAACTTTTGACTTAGAAACTTTCCCCGCAAAGACTTTACTACTTATTAAAAGATTAGTTAGGGGAGGTTTCGAGGTATTTGGTTATAATGGCATCGTTATATTGCGTGTAGAAACGCAATCGTTAGTTTGGGTATATTGATAGTGTAAAATACAATATCCGTTAACTCCAAAAATCGACCCTAATGACCAAAAAATACAGTTAAAAATGGCAAAGATATTTTGTGTTTGTGGATTGCAGGTATGGATAAAGTACAAATCACAGAAACCGTCAATAACCGGCAAACACGGACTACGAGAATCGGTAGAGCAACAATGAAGCCGGATGAAATAAGCAAGTCAAAAAAGTCAACCAATGGTAAAACCTTGGTTCCACTCAAGTCAAAACAGTTCAAGTCAACACTAGGAAGACAAAGGACCTCAAAGTTAATAATCTAGTCCCTAAGTTTCCAAAGTTACACAATGGTCCTTGAAGTCTAAATGGGCCCATAATCCCTAAAAAAAACAATACTCGGATCCAAAGCCCAAAACCTAGGCCCATAACTCTTTTATATAAGTCCAGGGGCCAATTCTGCCAAGATTGAAAGTTATTTAATACTACGACTTTCACCTAATAAAGAGAGGGACTCATTTTTCCATTTACCCAAACTCACCCCCCATTTTTACCCACGTTTCATTAAACCAAAAAAAGGGCCGCAGAACAATAGTACTATTTCTTCATTCTCTCCTGTTTAATCCAGTCAAATCAAGGGGCAACTCGAAATTAAGGGTCATAAAAGGTAATTCAAGTGGTCATGAACAAGATGGCAAGGACAAAAATGTAATCTCAAAGCTCTATTGGTCTAGTCAATCAAGGAAGAAAGCACAAGAGGAGTGGGACTTTACTCTACAATCACTCAGAGAACAAGCACAAACGTCACATCAATGGTGGCAATCCATATGAGTGATCACATGATCCAAGGGCCATAATTGATTCTCCAATGATTGAAAGTTTGTACGGCAAAGATGGATAGGAGCGTGTAAGAGTGCTCAGACCCTAGAAGGTTCTCTCAGCAGCTCACATGAGCATCTTCTTTTCTTGTAATTTTTTAGCTTATAAATTTAGCTTATGTAGTTTTATTTTTAAATGTAATTGTTTTAGTTTTTAAGCTAGTGTAATCTGTCTTTTCTCAAGTATTGTAATCAGCTTTTAAGTATTAATAAAATCTCAATTTAGTTTCAATTACTACTTCACTCATAAGCTCTTATTTCTTTTCAAATGTTAAGCTATTGTCTCATAAGCTCACTTAAGCTAATTTCAGCTCTCACAAGTCTCTAAGCTTGTGATTGAGCTTAATTGTTCAATTAATCTACTGAAATTAATTAAACAAAGCTTAATTACCTTATACTTATTGGATTGTGGCTTATGGAAGGGGAGCTAGCTTTGGAAGAGCTCCCAGGGACTTTACTGGCTTATCTTAGGATAAGCCAGAGCTGTTGATAAGCTCATTTGAGCCCTTTGGCTTCTGTTTAGCTGAAGCCTCTAGTAAGTTCTCATTTAATTTCCTTTGTTCTTCAATATATAGCTTAATAATTGCTTATTAGTGTAGATCTGCTTATTTGCTTAATCTAGTTGCTTATTTGTGCTTATAATTATCTCTTTGTGCTTATTAGTTATAAATTTTCATCTGTTTTTAGCTTAGGTAGCTTAGCTCTTAAATTTTCATTACTTGTCTTCAAAATCAACAAAAAACCAAAAATATGTAGCTTAGCTTTTAATTCTAGCTTAAATTGATTGTGGATTTATGCTCATTAGTCTTGTTATAAGCTAGTAGATATCTGGTAATAAGGTCTTGTTAATTGGATCTTAATTTCATAAGCCCAAATGAAATCTGTCTAAGTATAAAGGAGTGTTTGGTTTAGTGTGTTTTGACTTTAAATAGTCAAAGTAACTTGGAAATTTTTCTTTGGTCAGCTTTGTTTGCATATGTGATTAAGTTTTAAAAAGGTTTGCTAAGTTAGTTTTAGCTTAAAATCATCTTGTGGTTTATTATGCTTGACTGTGCACCAGGGGAACTTTTGTTGTCATTAGATCTTTGAAATTTTTGATCCTAATTTTCCAAGGTGTAATTTTTGCTTGTTAAGTGTTTAGACACACTCTTAAAGTGTGTCTATTGCAAGTTTGACCACCTTGGTCACCTGCATTTTTGGTTTAACCAATCTGTCAATTGCACCAGCAGTATTAACAATAAGTTAATACTGTTGGACTTATTGAATCTAAGTTAGGGTAGTTTAAATAATTTTTAGCTTTTAAAACTTAGTAGATTTATAGATTAGATATAGGATAAGTTAGGTTAAGACTTAATTTCAAATTTCTAATTTAATATCCTAGGTACATTTGCTTTTAAAATTCATAAAAAAATCCAAATAGACCAAAAATAGTAGTAATGGAGTTTAGCTTTTAAGTTTTAGATTTTAAGTTGTAGTATCTGATTTTCTTATTTGAATTTATAGCTTATAGGTATGTTGTTTGGTTCTCATAAGCTCAGCCTCTATCTTGGCTTATTGAACATTTGAGTTTTTCTTAATTTTGAGTTTTTTTTGAGTTAAATTCTGAGTTAGCAGGTTTGATCATTAGAGTCAGTTAGGATTAAGTGTTAGAGAGGGGAGAAACTTATGAGGATTGTGGGTTCATTCAAGTGCACAACTAGTATTTTGGCTTCTAAAAGCCACTTTCTGTAAACAGCATATTCATAAGCTCTTTTTGAGCTTATCTTTGACTTTCAGCTCAATCTTCTTTTATTAAAAATGTTCAAAAACTTGTCCTTTACAGCTTTTAACTTTTAGTTTTGAAAAATAATAAAAAATTAAAAAGGGTGTTGCCAGACCTTGAACCCGTGACCTCTTCCACACAATACACACGTCTTACCAATATGCTACAATAGCTCATCCATCCATTTCTCTCCACATTCAATACTTGTACACAATTTCATTTTACTTTTTAATAATAAGCCGTAGCTTATTAGGCTTAATTTAGGGCTTATTTATTTAGCTTCTTTATAGTTCTTATTTTTCTTAAGTCCCTGTTAGCAATTAGGACTTTCCCTGAAATTTCGAAAATTTTCCATTTAGTAGATTATTTTTAATCATTTTTCTTAGGGTTCTAAGTTCGAAAAATCATAAAAAATAGAAGAATAACTTTTAAAAATACAAAAAATAGTTTTTAGCATTAGATTAAATACTTTTAGGTTTACATTCAGAAAAATCATTTTCAACACTTTTAGATTTTAATTTTAATTTTTGAGCTTTAATTTTTAATTTTAAAAATAGGATTTTAATTTAAAAATAGTTAAAAATAGTTTTCTTAGTTTTTATAATATTTTAGACTTTTCTAAGTTTAAAAATCGTTTTTCTTAATTTTTAGGACTTAATTTGCTATTTTTTAGAATTTAATTAGATTAAAATAGTTTTTAACTCATAATAAATTCAAAAATAATCAAAAATTTTTTTCTTTTTCTTAAAATTTTCTTTTGTCTTATTCTAGGTTTAGAAATTTTGTTTCCATTTTTAAGAGTTAGTTTTGCTTATTTTGCTTAATTGTCGCATTTTATTTGCTCACGTTAATTGCTTAGTGTTCTTATTTTAATTGTTGCTTTTAATTAGTAGATATAGATAATCAAATCAATCTTTGTATCCCATTCAAATCATTGTACAAGCATCAAACGTGGTCTCAATTTCACAAGTCGTTGGGGAAACGACCCGGGGAATCATACTTCCCGGTTAAGATACGTATTATATTATATTATATATATTTTGAAGAGTTTCCTTTTCACCTTTGTCCTCAAGGGTAAATTTGTAATTTTCCATAGTATAATGATATACTTTATATTATATATAATATATATTTCATATTATAGTATATAAATATAATATAGAATTTTTACCCGTATCAAATTTTTGGCGCCGTTGCCGGGGATTTGTGATTAAGATTCTATCGTTTGAAGTTTGTTGATCGTGTTTTGGAGAACCTTTCGTTTTCGAAAGTTACGTTTTTAAGAAAATCAAAAATATAAAAAATATAAAAAATAAAAAGTAAAAAATATTTTTCTTTTCTTTTTAGTATAAATAGAAGATTAAAAACAAAAATACAAAAATATTTTCTCTTTCAATTTAAAAAGTTACAAAGTTGGTAAAAGAACACCAACAAATAATACCTTCAATTGAGGTATTATCATAATAAGTTCCCAACTCGAATTTAAGATTTAAAAACTTACCATTTGTGTCACTTACGAGATACGGCTCACCTTAAAAAGTAAAATTTTTAAGAGCTACCGTGAAGTAAGTTTGATTATTTGGTTCAAGTTGTCTTTCTCGTTGTCCGTTAAAATTAGATTGTGAATAAACTTTAGAAAAACCAAAAATATTTTTCTTATTATTTTTCTATTTTCTTTTCAATAGTGCATGCGCACTAGACGTTCTAATTATCCTAATTCAAACGTCACAATTCCAAGACGTCGGAGAAGACAAGTTTCTAACATAGTCGAACCCGAGATTCGAACTATTGTTGCACCTATGGCAGAACGTACCATGGAGGAGCTACTCCGTGCCCCCACGGAAGGGTACGGAGAAGCTATTGTTTTACCAAAAATTGTTTCCCCAACCCCGATCATTTTGAGATTAAGACGAATTTGCTTCAGTTGGTTCAAGCTAACCCGTTTTACGGTCGTGAAAACGATAATCCTCATGCTCATATTAATAGTTTCAAAAGGATTACCTCGACTTTACGATTTAGGAATGTGCCTAACGATGTGATTAAGCTTATGATGTTTCCATATTCGCTCGAGGGAGCCGCTAAAACTTGGTACGAGAAAGAACCACCAAATTCAATCTTGACTTGGGAGGATCTCGTTACCAAGTTCGTCAACCAATTTTTCCCTCCTTCAAAAACCACTCACTTAAAGAATGAAATTTCTCGTTTTACACAAAAATTTGAGGAAACTTTTAGTGAAGCTTGGGAACGATTTAAGGAGTTGCTTAGAGCATGCCCCCATCACGGATTTACGGAGTTAACTCAAGTTGATACCTTTTACAATGGTTTAAACGACAATGAACAAGACTCCTTAAATGCCGCTGCGGGTGGAAATCTTTTGAGTAAAACGACTAGAGAGGCTTTAAACATAATTGAGAACAAATCAAAAGTACGTTATTCACGAAATAAACCAAATGCTTCTAGGATTAATGCTACTTCTAGTAAAACGGATGAGAGAATTGATAAGCTTGCGGATCAACTTTCGACCTTAGTCGAGATTGTTTCTAAAAAAGTTGTCACTCCCGCGTGTTTTCTCGGTTAAAGCGGTTGAGGAATCTGTATTACTTGTGTGGTGCTCATTTTTGGTATAATTGAACCGAATAGCACCGACACAATCAATGCTTGTGTTTTGTGCGACTACGGGTACTTACAATCAAGTTAACCCTCTGAACCGTGTTAGTAATCAAATGGCACCACCAGGTTTTGCTTCGGTGCAAAACAATGGTCAAAATAGGTTTAATCAGAATCATGTTCAAGGGAATAACTTTAATCGGGGGAATAATTTTCATGGAAATCAAGGTTTTCAAAATCAAAATAATCATGCTCCAAATTTTCAAAACCAAGGATTTCAAAACCAACCTTTTCAAGTGCCTAATAATCAAGTTCAACAAGAGATTTCAAATGATTTTTCAAGTTACAAGAGGAATAATGATCAGATGTTAAGGAACATGCAAAGTCAAATCAATTCGTTGAAAGGAGACCTTAAGAATGAAATTCAGAATACGATAAAATCTCAACAAGCCGTCATGATGAATCAACAAACCACTTTTCAAAATAATTTGCAAAACATGATTTGTGGATTATTTCAAAACCAAGCCTCAACTTCGGGTACTCTTCCGAGTAACACCATTCCAAACCCGAAGGGTGAGATGAAAGCAATCACTACTCGAAGTGGTGTTGCTTATGAGGGACCCTCGATTCCTACTAATCCTTCTCCTAAAAAGGTAGTGGAACGAGAAACCGAGGAAACAACGGATAAAGAGCAAACAAATTTCCAAGGAAGTACCGCTCAAATCCCACCTCCGGTTATCCCCATTTCTATTCCGGAACCCGATGTTCCGACGACTTTACCTAAAACCATTCCCATTCCGGAATCCGATATTCCAAAGAGTTTACCTAAGCCAAATATCCCATACCCTTCACGACGTGATAATCAAAAGTCCCGTGACAAAGCTTCGAATCAAATGGAGAAGATCTTCCAAATCTTTCAAGATTTGCGCTTTGACATTAGTTTCGCGGATGCTTTACTTTTGATGCCAAGATTTGCTCCTACGATTAAGAGTTTGCTCATGAATAAGGAAAAGTTGCTTGAGTTAGCTAAGATTCCATTGAACGAGAATTGCTCGGCGATGCTTCTCAAAAAGCTTCCCGAAAAGCTTGGAGATCCCTGTGAGTCCCAAACTAAATAGATCTCTGCAGCCTATAAAGGATGATAGCCAAGATGTATAAATACAGTTTGACTATGTAGAAACACTGACTATGGATACTATATGTTAATGCGGAATCTTAACACAAGTACTAAGAAGAACAATGAAAAACTAAATAATAATTTCTATTAATCTGCTTTTGAGTGATTACAGATTACTAACTATGAGATATGATTTGTATGAGATATATTGAGCTCGTATTTTCTAACTATGCCAAGAGGGATCCTTTTATAGACCAAGGATAAACCCTAACAGGCTTACAAAACGCGTAAAAGATAATACATATCTTTTCCTAAAATATCTCATACATATCTCTTAAACGGTACTAACTGATTTCTATTATCGGTACTAACTAACTGATCAGTACTTAACATTTTGTACTGTCAGTACTAACTATAACTATCAGTACTAACTATTAATACTATCGGTACTAAGTTAGGAAAACATAATTCCCAACAATCCTCCCTTAAACATGAATGTTGAACTCTTTTAACTTCATGTTTCTTCAGATTTATCTTCTTAAGCTCATAGAGGATGTATCCAAACACTTTAACATTTCTTGATCTTTTAAACACTATCCATCTTCAGCAGCAACTTTGTCTTCTCAGCAACACAGCAACATCTTTTCAGCAACAATCCAACTAAGTTGGCTTTGTAGTTTTTGGTAAACACTAGCCATACACGATTTATGTTCCTTTACCAGTAGCCGTTGCTCTGGGATAGTTAAACTCTTCATTTTAAAAAACAGGGTGAGTTAATATACCATACAGTTTTTGGTAAACTGTCAACCATCAACGGAATTGATTTGTCTTTACCAAATACCGTTTGCTTTTGGACTAGCCAATGCTTCATTGCCATAACATGGTGTATTGATAAACCATATAGTTTTTAGCAAACTATCAGCTATCAACAGATTAGATTAGTCTTTACCAAGAACTTTTATCGTCGACTAGCCAACTCTTCACCAATAAGCAAGGTGAGTTGAAAACCCGACAATATTTTGGTAAATTGTCAACCCATAAACGAGTATTTTGAGAGTCTTTACCACATGCCGTTTGCTTAAAGAACTAGCCAGTTCTTATGCCTGTTAAGCATGGTGAACTGATGACCATTTGTTGTGTGGTGGTTAGCCAACACTCAAACCCTTCTCAATTCCATCAACCTCATTCTTCATCTATCTGTTGCTTAATAAACCTTATCAAATCAAGAGCAACAGAACTTTCTCTTTCAACTTCCAAACCAAGATCAAGCATCCTTTGCAACAAATCTTTTGATAGAGGATACCTTCTTTCAACCAACATAGAATTAAGTTTCCATCCTAAACTCCATATGACAGACTCCACAAGAGAAAAAAAAAAGATTCATACAACCTCCATGTAACAATCTTCCAATCTTGTTGACCACTCCAGAAGTCACTTTGTTCATTCCCTTCTGTTGAGGATTCCATCATAATCTTCAAGTCTCCCCAAAGAATCAATTCAAATCCATCTAATGTAACTTCTGAGAACTGATCCCTTATCAAGTCATACAGATGAAATAGATCTTGCCTATCAAAGATATGAAGTACCTCCATGAGATAGTTGAAAGCCCTAAAATTCCCATTGGCTCTGTAGATAACAAGATAATCTCCATCTGGTGATGATACCTTGTTTAATCTAGCAATAACTATATTTTCTTCTCCATTATCTCACTATCTAAGATACTTTCAAATGTAACAATCTTCAGGAACTTTATTATGTTCATCATTACTGTCAATATCAGAATTGATTTTCTTTCCTTTTTCCTTGCATCATTTTTATATGAACCTCCCATCCTTTTCTTAGTACCTTCTTCTTCTTTATCTTCCTCCTTGACCACTTCATTCTTAAGTGAATCAAATCCTTTTTCATTCATCTTTTTGATCAGTCTTTCATCTTTAGCAGACCCAATAGAAATGAAATCTTCATCTGACCTCTTAATCTTTTCATACATAGTTTGAATTTCTTCAAAATTCTTGTTTTTCAAATCAGAATGCTTGAAGTTTCCTACATGCTTCAAATAGGTCATCATTTGATTTCTTAGCTGATTCTTTGTAGGTTATGTTCCTATAGCTCCTGATCTTTGTTGAGGCAAGGAATTTTCTTGTGAGCATCAATTGTTCATGAAGAATTTTGCTCTTTCTTCTGTTGTAAATTGCTCTCTTTTTTCTTCTTGAAGCTTCTCAGCCAGAAGTCTATCAGCCTCAATTCTTGCCTTTATGTCATCATAATTTCTTATGACAGCTTCATTGGTAGCTCTTCTTCATCTAATTATTTTTCTTTCCTCTTCACACTATTTCCCCACTCTTCTTGTACTTTCCTAGCCATTTCTCTCATCACTGAAAGTTGTTTAAACTTCTTCTCAGCTTCAGGAATACCATCAGATTCACTTTCAGATTCATCCTCCTCTTCTATTTTCTTTCTTCCCTTTGTTTCTTTTAGATCAATCTTTGGAAGAGGCTTTAATTTCAAAAGTGAATCTGTTGAAGTAGACCTAGGGTCTGTCAAGTTTCTTCAATAACCTTGAACTCTACACCTTTTTCCTTCTCTCTAAAACGGCATTGGCTTGACTCATGTTGAGAAGAACCTGAGCTATTGTTTCATCATCTCCAAATATTGTAGAAGTAGGTGTTTGAGTAGTTTGAGTAGCACTTCCTTCTTCAGTATGATCATCAGTACCTTTACTTTGCTCATCAGTACCTTTATTTTGCTCATCGGTACTATCTTTCTGCCTGTCGGTACTAACTTTGGATCCGTCTTACTAACATTGGTTCCTGTCAGTACAACTTTTCTCCTTGGTCAATTACTAACTTTTTGTTGATCAAATACTAAGTACATCTCAGTACTAAGTACATCATCATCATTCTCCCTTATCTTCTTTCCACTACATCTCCTTGTCCTCCCCCTCATCTTGAAGCATCCGCAGTTTCCATATACTCCAAATGAAATCTTCAGGAATCTCATCAAATAGTGGATCTTTATGGACTGAAGGTTTACCTTTGTCAAACTTCCTCCACTGTTTAGATACAGACTCTCTGTGCACCCATTGTTTCTTTGAGGATCTCTTTCTTGCTAATCTTTGCTTCAAGGAGACACTCTTCATCCATGCTTTGTGGTGTTCTGATACTACCGTTTTAGCTTTTCTTTGAGCTTTTTGATCTGTGCGCTTTAATGTTATATTTCCTTGGCTTGGATCTAAAACCTGTGCACATAAGAGATAGACAGAGATCATAGACACATTGGAGTGTCATTTCACCCTCATATCCCTGAAAGGGATTTATCACTGCATAATGACCTCCAAGATTCCCACCAGAACTTTCTGGAATAGAATCAGGAAATGGTAATAGAAAGGTGAAAGGTCTAGGGATGGGGTCAGTCTGTGCTCAACAGTGTTACTTCCACTAGTGTAGTGAAGAGATCGGGCCAGCTGTGGCACAAGAGGTACTTCACTAGTGGCGATGAGGTGAGGGGTATAAGGTTGGTGCTTCGAGATGGTCTTTCTGAAGGAGCACCCGTCATCCTCTGGTTGGTTGTACCAACTAGAAGTAAATAAAGTGGTGACTTATTCCCTGTAAATGTTTACCCTTTTTAACAATAAAGAAAAAACTTTACTTTGGTTTAAAGCATTTACAAGGAAAATGATCGTAACAGGTACAGTACGATTAGCTAGTTGTTTATTTAAAAATATGGAAATAAACGTGGGTTCATTACAAACTTCTTCTTTACATCTAAAATGTCTAAGCATAACCATCAAAAATTAATTTAGAAAATTATAACTTGTCTGATTTAGATGTTAAGCCCCAAATGACAGCAGTAGCAATATTAGTAGGAATTTGATCCCAAGAGGTCTTTTGTAACGTAAATACATGATTCATTTGTATGAAATAGAAACCACCATTATGGATGAAAACACAGCTTTGTTCAATTTTTAACACTGTTAAATCCCCCACATACCCCATAACCTTCATAGCATCAAAGATAGACCTGATAGGTTAGTGAGTCTATCCCATTAACAGCATCAAAAAAGAAGATCACTCGTCTTATGATGCCTCAAGATGGACACATGCTTGCCCAGCTACTTTGGCATAATGTGCCTAACATTGTTTATTATTTTGGACTTAGCAGACGTCCAAAACTGAGTCAAATGTAGTAGAAACAACTGTCTTACTTAAGAGCATGATGAATGAACTGCGCGTAAGAAAATCAATGATCTTATGAAACTCGGCATTCCCATCATTCTTCTCTAGATATGCGACCATATTTGATTGCTTAGGACATGATTCAAGAACAGCCATTGTAGTCTAAAGATGATCGTCGTTGAGAGAGAATTAGTCGTATATTACGCAAGTATGTTAGGAGTGATTTAGTGTAAGGAACTGTTGCAATTTGAGATGGGTTTATATAGTGTTTAAGGAAACCTAATTTCCAATGAAACCATTTCAATTTACACTTTGTCCCCTTGGGCGGTATTATTTCTTCAACTCTCCTATAGCGTACAGAACTTTGCCTAGCGGTACTAAATCTGCACTGTCAGTACCAACTGTTGCCAACCAAAGAATGAATAATGTAGGTAACAGGAGTGCTTCAGTACCATAAAAAACTCTTCTCCATGACTCTCTAAATCCCATCAAACCTCTTGAAATGCATCACCTATGGTTAACATGTTTCTTCATACTTAACACTGCATACAAACTATATAACACATCATATTGCCTCCTTTTAACCAATGTAGCTTATGGATTTATCATCCTGATGAACGCTAAAATACACATCTTTTATAACCCGGAAAACACTATAAAAGGACTAAAAACACTAAAATATGATTAATTATGTTGCAAATATGTTTGGTTTGTGTTTTTATGTCTTACAGGTACAAAGGATTGAAAACGAAGCAAAAACGGTAAAATTCGGGTGACTTTCGACGACGTTTTCACGTTTATCGAGGTTCAAACGAAGTCGTGAATATTCCTCGATCACACCATTGGAAAGAGCACGAAAAAACGAGTCCAACGGTACCGGCCTTTTATATTTAAACCTTTTTATTTTGAACCTTTTTCGTCCCTGTTTGAACCTTTAGTTATAATGGACCAGACCAAGTTAAAATGGGCTTATATATTAAATTTTGCATATCATTATATGAGGCTATGCTTGGCACAGCGGTAGTGTGCATAGCCTCTTATCCAAGAGGTCACCGGTTCGAAACATGCTGAGGGTTTATCCCCTCGTTGCCACGTCAGCGACACGTGGCTGCCACGTGGGCTGACATGTCAGCAAGTGGGTCCCACCTGCTGACGTGGCAGCTGACACGTGGCGATCCGACCCGGCCCATGACCCGACTTGACCCGGCCCATGACCCGACTTGACCCGGCCAAATACCCAATCTTGACCGGCATTGACCGGTGGTTGACCGTCGTTAACCACCACCGTTGACCGCCGGTCGCCACCGTTGACCACCACTGTTGACCGAGTAGTAGGTCCCGTCGACGTTGACCGAAAGACCGGTGGGTTTGAACGTCCGTTGAACTGGCTGACTTGTACGGACCACACATACACGTACACCACTCAGGTGTGACACGTGGCCATCAATTAAGTTAACGAGGTACTGTGCAGGTACGAGGATCAGACTGACATGTCAGTACGAGGTACGAGGTGGCAGGACACGTCAGTACGAGGTACTGTTCAGGTGGCGGCTGGACCAATCAGAGCGTGACACGTGGCACTGGCGTGTGTCAGTACGAGGTGTGCGTGTGTCAGTACGAGGTCAGGCGTGTATGGATCCGTGCCAATCATTGGCAATCATGAGGCGGTTGGTGGAGTGCAAAAAGACTATAATACCCCCAGATCTAGCAATATGAGTGGTGGAGTACTTGAAAGGACGAAATTGCCCCTCCCACTTGGAGGCTATAAATGGAGCACGCAGCAGCTGTTTGAAGGAGGAGATAGTAGTGTAGTTTTAGTTTATTTCAAAATAGAGTAGTATAATTTAGGGTAGTATAGATTAGCTTATTATAGCTTTTTATAAAAGCTTTTTAAAGCTTATTAGTTTATTGTAATAATCACTTTGAGCTTATTTATGAAGAATTTGTTTATTAAGGTTGGTTTTATTAGTGCTTTTTATTCTATTTTAATGCTTATTTTTATGCTTATTTTTCTACATCTTTTTCTTTTGCTTATTTCCAAATAAGCTCATGCTTATAGCTTATTTTTTGGATCCGATCTCTTAAGCTTATATTCTAATAAGCTAATTCCATTGCTTATTTAGACTAGCTTATTTTATATTATATTTGATTTATAGCTTTTCGAGTTAGCTTATTCTAGCTTAATTTTCGATTGCTTGTTTTTTCTAGCTTAATGTTTTTATCTTATTTTTTCAAAACCTTTTAATTTAGTTTTCAGTTTTTTTAGTCTTATTGAAATAGCTTAATCATTTAGATCTAGTTTAATAAATAGTTTTAAAAGTAGTTTATTAGATTAAATCTAGTTTTATTTTTTTTATAGATCTAGTTTTTATAAAAGTTTTAAAATAGCTTATTAGTCTAGATCTACTAGCTTTTAGCTTTTCTATTTCAAAATACTTAATATTTTGGAATTTAAGCTTTTAGCTTATAGCTTAATCATCCTAATCTCTTGTTTTCTATGTCTTATTCTTATTTCATCCTTCTACATCTAAGGCGAGGAGCTTATGGGTCTTTTAAGCTTGTTTAACTATTAAAGTTTAAGTTTTTTTAGTTTTTAAGGCTATTTAGTATATAAAGTTTGTAGCTTTATTAACTAATTAGTTATATAAACTAATAAAGTTTTAATCTTTAGTGTTTAATTAAGTTTATAAGATCGGGTGGTTTAAATTCGTCTCCATTTTCTTCATTCGGGTTATTCTTTCTTTTCCTTTTCTCTTATTAATAGTTGTAGCTTAATATTTAGTTAAAAAATGTTTGCCTTATTGATTAGTGGTAGTTTTATTAATATGTGTAGTGAGTAGATTTTTATATATGCTTGTTAAGTGTTAAATTGTTTAGTGAATTAAGTGTGATTAATAAATGAGAGAAAATATTGATTAGTGATTTTTATATTACTTAGATTATTGTTTTGGTTATTCGAGCGGGCAAAATCCATAACAATAATTAGGCATTAATTTAGTAATTGATATCTTAATAAAAATTGTTTTCAATATAAACTAACGGATGAGAAGATAATTTGTTACAAAGATATTGGTTCATCAATACGGACTTAAATGTATGTTTAATTCACACTTAAGGATCTAAACAATACACTTAGCAAGCATATCTTTTATAATATATCGTTCTTCGTTTAATTGCTCCTATAATATAATTGCATATTTGATTTTTGCCATGCTTAGTGTAGATTTATTTTTATCGTTAAATGCTATGTTGATTTTTACCATGATTAGTGAGTAGTTTATTAGTGTTTGCTAAGTGATTAGTGATTTGGAATTTAAGTGCGGTTTTAAAAGGTTTTAAGAAATTATTAGTCATTTTAATTTACATTCCGTCATTTACTTTTATTGCAATTTAAATACTTGTCATTTATTTTAAAAAGCATTTTACTTTCCTTGTCATTTAATTTTTGAAACTTGTTTATTTTTAAAGGATTTTAATTTGTTAAACCTAAAGCCGCACTTAATGAAAATTTCACGTCACTTAGCAAGCATTTTCCCATTTTATAAATTTTAGTTTCTAGTAATCGTTTAATGCTCTACTTGTTTAATTGTCTTAATTGCTTTGTTCATTTATATGCTTTTATTTGTTTTATCTTTTCGTCAAGTAGATTTTAGAAAACCAAATCAAAATCTTTTTACCCATTCAAAACGCGCGATCACGAACTTAGCCGATTTTCAGTTTGGCAACAACAATACTTCAATACCGTCTTTATCTCTTCCCAATGACTCTTGAAAACCCAATTAACTTCTTGAAATTCGTCACTGATGGTTAAAAATGCTTCTGCACACTGAACACTTCATACAAACTATACAACAAATCATATTGCCTCCCCTTAACTAATGCAGCTTATGGATTGATCATCCCAATAGTAACAACCAAGAACTGAAACCTGCTAACATCAAATGCCTTGGTTAGAAGATCAGCTACATTGTCATCAGTGTGTATTTTCAGCACCTGGATAAGTTTCTTCTCATAAGCATCCCTTATGAAGTGGTGCCTAATGGCAATATGCTTTGTTTTGGAGTGATATACTGGATTCTTTACAATGCATATTGTACTTTCATTATCAATGTAGATCTTTGTGTTCATGAAATTGAACCCATAGTCTAACATTTGATTTTGAATCCACAAAACTTGCCCACAGCAATTTGCAGCAGCAACATATTCTGCCTCTGTAGTAGAAGTAGCCACAATTGTCTGCTTTTTGCATTGCCAAGAAATAAGTCTCCTGCCAAGAAATTAACAACCTCCTGTTGTGGATTTCCTGTCAAGATTTGCTCCAGCATAGTCACTATCTGAGTAGGCTTCCAGGTCAAATAAGGACACTCTAGGATACCAAAGGCCCAGTTTGGGTTTGCCCTTTAGATACCTAAAGATTCTCTTAACAACACTTAGATGGGAGGTCTTTGGAGTGACCTAAAACCTAGAACAAGCACAGACTGCAAACATAATATCAGGCCTAGAAGCAGTCAAGTACATTAAAGAGCCAATCATGGATCTATAAAGGTGTACATCCACATCACTAGCTTCCTCATCCTTGACTAAAGGCTTCTGGGTCTCAATTGGTGTACTAGCAGTCTTTACACTGGCAAAATCAAATTTCTTCAGGATTTCTGCAACATACTTATCCTGACTTATAAAGATACCATCTTCTTTCTGTTTGACTTGTAATCCAAGAAAGAAGGTGAGCTCTCCCATAGAACTCATCTGAAATCTACTCTTCATTAATGCCTCAAATTCATCACACCAAGATCTCTTTGTAGAACCAAAAATAATATCATCCACATAAACTTGTACTAACATGATATCATTTTTGTCCTTCTTAATGAAAAGAGTCTTGTCAATAGTTCCTCTTCTGTATCCATGGGAGACATTATCTGTAACGTACCAAGTGCGTTTGTGTTCAACCGATCATAAGATATTGCAACACATACTCGACCATAAGGAGCTTATATGAGACAAAAGACGTTGGATAGAACTGTTGAGCGGAACTACGACTGTGAGATTCGATATCATCCCATGCAAAGGCGAACGTGGTGGCTGAGCCACTGAAGTAGAAAGGAAAGAAAGCAATCCACTACGAGTTCGAGCCATGGTTTACCTATAGGGTTTAAACCTTCCAAAGCAAATTTTAAGTTCTCAATCGGAAGCCAGAAAGAAGAGAACTACATCACGAAGACTTGCGTGCATGATTAACAGTTAGAACCTCCTCGCGCTGACGTCAAAAAAAAAGAACTTATGTTTGAGCAAACGGAAGTTGGATTCCGTGTTTCGGAGAGTTGAGGGCCTTGATTATGCATGAGTCGCATAAGTCGAAGTATTCCATCCACCCTGGATCGGATAAGATGTACCAGGACTTGAAGAAGTTATATTGGTGGCCTAACATGAAAGCAGAGATTGCCACTTATGTCAGCAAATTTTTAACGAATGCACAAGTTAAGAAAGAATATCATAAACCATCTGGTATTTTGTTTGTTCAACCATAGATCCCAAAAAGAAATGGGAGAACATAACAAGGACTTTTTTTATTTTTTCTTTATATTTTATGTGACTAAACTACTAGCCAGAGGACAAGCGGCTGGGCAAGAACACGATTTATGGGTAATCGTTTGATCGTACTCCACTAAATCTGCTCATTTCTTGCCTATGAGAGAGGATGACACGTTAGAAAAATTGACGAGACAATACTTGAAGGAAGTAGTCTCGAAGAGTGCACTTTTAGGAATATTCAGTAATTTTCTAGGATTTTTTTTTCAATGTTTGGTATTTTTAAATCATTTTTCTTTATTAAAATCTTTAAAAATTCATAAAAAATAGAAAAATAATCAATTTTTTTTATAAAATTTTCTTTAATCATTTTCTAGGATTATAAATTAAATTTGTTTTCGTAGGGCTTAGTTTTAGTGAACTTGCTTATTTGTCGCGTTTTCTTAATTCCCGTTATTCGATTGTGCTTTTAATAATTAATTGCCTTAATTGCATGTTTGCTTTTACTTGTTTTAAATTTGTAGAAATAGATAATTAAACCAAAATCTTCGAAACCATTCAAATCATTGTCCAAATAAAAACGAGATCTCAATTTCATAATTCTTGGGGTATAAACGACCCGGTAATCACCGTATAACGTACGATATTTTTGTGTGAATTTTCCTTTACCTTTTTCCGAAAGGGTAATTTTGGAAATTCTTATACTTTATTATTATTATGTGTATTATAATTGAACGTATCAAGTTTTTGGCGCCGTTGCTGGGGAATTATGTTAAAGATTCTCTCGTTTGAATTTGTCGATCGTGATTTGAAAAAAAAAATCAAAAAAAAATAATAAAATAATAAAAAAGTAAAAAATATTTTTCTTTTTCTTTTTATTATATGTAGAAGATTAATAAAAAACAAAAAAATACAAAAATATTTGCTCTTCCGGATTTTTTGATTTTTATTGTTTTCTCGTAAATACTAAAATACACAATCAATTTAATTCTCTTACTAGAGAAATTGTGAATATCCATTAATAAGTTCCTAAACTTAAGATTTAAAAGTAACCGTCTTGTGTCACCTACGAAAAAGGCGCACCTCTTTTGTGAAATAAGCTATTAGGAGGGTTGCTCCACGGAACTACGACCCGAAGGGACAAACGTTTTTAAGGCGATTCGCTCCCACTACGTCCCCCGTTTGCAAGTTTCACTTAAGGGAGTTACCCTAAGTTTGTTGATTATTCGGTGAAACAAAAATATTTTTGTGTATATATTTTTCTCTCCTCGTTTGTTTTGTTTAGTACATGCGCACTAGAAATTCCAATTTTCCAAATAATTCAACCGTAACCATTCCAAGACGTCGAAATAGAAGACGTGCCCCAAACGTAGTCGAACCCGAGCTTCGTACTATCGTTGAAGTTGCACCAATGGCGGAACGAACAATGGAAGAGCTACTCCGTGCACCCACGGAAGGGTATGGAGAAGCTATCGTTATACCGGAAATTAATGCGGATCATTTTGAGATTAAGACGAATTTGCTACAATTAGTTCAAGCTAGCCCGTTTTATGGTTTCGAGAGGGAAAATCCCCATACTCATATTAATAATTTCAAAAGGATTACCTCGACTTTGAAGTTTAGGGATGTGCCGAATGATGTGATTAAGTTAATGATGTTTCCATATTCACTCGAGGGGGCCGCTAGAGTTTGGTACGAAAAAGAACCACCTAATTCGATCTTGACTTGGGAAGATCTCGTAACCAAATTCGTGAATCAATTTTTCCCTCCCTCGAAGACCACTCACTTAAAGAATGAAATCTCTCGTTTTACTCAAAAATTCGAGGAGACCTTTAATGAATCATGGGAACGATTTAAGGAAATGCTTAGAGCTTGTCCCCACCACAGATTTACGGAGTTAACCCAAATAGATACTTTCTATAACGGTTTAAATGATAACGATCAAGACTCCTTAAATGCCGCGGCGGGTGGAAATATTTTGAGTAAGACTACTAGAGAGGCTTTGAACATAATTGAGAATAAATCGAAAGTTTGTTATTCACGTAACAAATCGAATGTTTCTAGGATGAATACGACTTCTAGGAAAAGTTTTAGTAAAACGGATGAGAGAATTGATAAGCTTGCGGATCAAATTTCAACCTTAGTTGAGATTGTTTCTAAGAAAGTTGTCACTCCCGCTACGGTTAAAGCGGTTGAGGAATCTTGCGTTACTTGTGGTAGTGCTCATGCTTGGTATAATTGTCCTAATACCGATAACAATCAATCTAGTGTTTGTGCGACGACAGGTACTTACAATCAAGTAGCCCCTCCAAACCGTGTTAGCAACCACATGGCACCACCCGGTTTTGCTCCGGTGCAAAACAATGGTCAAAATAGGTATAATCAAAATCAAGGTCAAGGAAATAATTTTAATCGGGGAAATAATTTTCATGGTAATCAAGGTTTTCAAGTTTCAATTAATCATGCTCCAAAATTTCAAAATCAAGGATTTCAAAACCAACCTTTTCAAGCTCATAATAATCAAGTTCAACAAGAGTTTTCAAATGAGTTTTCAAGTTACAAGAGAACTAATGACCAAATGATGAGAAATATGCAAAATCAATCAACCCTGTTGAAAGGAGGACCTTAAGAATGAACATTTAAAACACGATAAATCGTCCAATACAGCTCGTATGATGAATCAACAACTACCTTTCAAATGAATTTGCTAACATGTTATGTGGATTGTTTCAAAACCATGCCTCAACTTTGGGTACTCTTCCGAGTAATACCATTCCAAACCCGAAGGGGTGAGATGAAAGCGTATCAACTACTCGAAGTGTGTTGCTTACGAGGGACCCTACGATTCCTATAATCCTTCTCTAAAAGGTAGTAGAACGAAGAAAACAGAGGAGACATAGATAAGGAGCAATTTATAAATTTTCCAAGGAAGTACCGTCTCAAATTCCCACCTTTGGTTCCCCCCACTTTCTAATCTGGAACATAATATTCCAAGACTTTGCTAAAACCACTCCTATTCTGGAAACCCGATGTTCCGAATAAGTTTACGCTAAGCCATATATTCCACATATCCTTCTGAATTAATCAAAGAAAAATTTCATAAAAAGCTTCGAATCAAAAAGAGATGATTTTTCAAAATGTTTCCAGATTAGACATTTTGACATTAGTTCTCGCGGATGCTTTACCTTTTGATTGCCAAGATTTGATCATTCGATTAAGAGTTTGCCTCTGAATAACAAAAATGCTGCTTGAGTTAGCTAGATACCGTTTGAACGGAATTGCTCGGCGATGGTCCTCAAATATGTTCTCGAAAGCTTGGAGATCCCGACAATTTCTTATTCCATGCATAATTTTCCAGGATGGTGTAGTACCCGCCTTGGGCAGATCTTGCTCGAGCCATCAAATCTTATGCCCCTTTCTATTTGGAAAAAGCTTTCTTTACCCGAACTTTACACCAACTCGGATGACTTTAGAGTTAGCAGATCGATCGATTACTCATCCTAAAGGACTCACTGAAGATGTTTATGTTAAAGTGGGAAAGTTCCATTTTCCTACCGACTTTGTTGTTGTCGATTTCGAAGCCTATCCTCGAGTACCTCTCATACTTAGGAGATCCTTTTTGAGGACCGGTCGTGCTTTAATTGATGTTTATGGAGAAGAAATAACCATTCGGCGTTGATAAGCGAGCCGTCACTTTTAATCTAGATCAAACCACGAGATACTCCTCTACTAATGATAAGTTGGTAAACCGAATTAACATCATTGATGCAGTTTGTGAGGAGTATGCTTCGAAATTGCTAGGATTTTCTAATAATGATTCTTCGGGTGGCAATCCCACCCTGACGTCTGAGCTTCTTACTTCCGAATTCATTTTAGAAGAGATTGAAGCTTATCTCAAGGATGATTCGATTTCACCAGAAATTGATCATGCCGATTGCGATCCGGAGGAAGAAATGTTACTTATTGATATAATTGTTATAATAATGACCCATTTCAACTTCCTCGATAACCTTATACAAAGTGAAGTGGATTCCGAGCAAAAAATCCTCATGAAGAGCCTCGGAAATTAGAGTTAAAGATTTACCATCTCACTTATAGAATATGCTTACTTATGATGAAAATGACAAGTACCAGTGATTATTGCAAAAGGTTTAAAAGATGATGAAAAAGAAGCTCTCTTAAAGGTGCTTAAATCTCATAAACGGGCCATTGCTTGGAAAATCACCGACATCAAGGGTATCGACCCTCGTTTTTGTACACACAAAATATTGATGAAGGATGATTACAAATACACGGTTCAAAGTCAAAGACGGGTTAACCTAAAAATTTACGAGGTAATCAAAAGGAGTTTTTAGATATACTTCTTTTGATGCGGTATGATTACCCGATCTACGACAAACCTTTGGGTTACGTCATGTGCATTGTGTTCCCACGAAAGGTGAAATAACGTTGTTTACTTATGAAGAGAATGAATAATTTTTGACACATTTAGTTTACCGAGTGGAGAGTAGTATGGGATTTAGGAGGTTAAATGAAGGACTCATAAATGATCATTTTCCATTGCATTTAAGGATCTAAAATGTTAGTGAGAATAGCCGGAAATGAGTTTTATTGTTTTCTAGATGGATTTTTGGATATTTTCCAAATACATAGAGATCCCATGACCTGGAGAAAACTACTTTCAATATGCCGTATGAAACTTTCGCGTACGTCGCATGGCCATTGGCTTGTGTTTTGCTCCGGTACTTTCCACGGTGTATGATGCCATTATTTATGATATGGGATCGAAAAGACTTATGGAAGTGTTTATGGATGATTCTTGTTTTTGGGGATAGTTTTGATTTGTTACACTCCCATTTAGAAAAAGATTCTAAAACGGTGTTGGTAGACATGAATCTTTAGTTCTTAATTGGAGAAGTGCCACTTTATGGTAGAGAAGGAATGTGTGTTAGGGCATAAAAATTTCAAAGTCGGAATGAGGTGATCGAGTGCTAAAGTCGAGTTATATTCTAGAGCTTAACTCATACCCAACTACCGTAAAAGGTGTTAGAAGTTTCCTAGGTCATGCGGGTTTTTACCGACGTTTTATCCAAGACTTTTCCAAAATAGCTAGACCAATGACTCACCTTCTTGAGAAGGAAACACCGTTTGTGTTTTTTAAGGATTGTATTGATGCTTTTCAGACTCTTAAAAAGAAGCTTACCGAAGCTCCGATCTTAGTTGTCCCGGATTGGAACCTACCTTTTGAACTCATGTGTGATGCAAGTGATTTCGTGATTGGTGCGGTTTTAGGACAACAAAAGATGAAGCACTTTCAGCCTATACATTATGCTAGTAAGACAATGACAGAAGCTCAAATTCATTACACTACCACGGAAAAGGAAATGCTTGCCGTTATGTATGCTTTTGAAAAGTTTTGGCCATATCTTGTCTTATCTAAAAGCATAGTGTATACGGATCACTCAGCTTTAAAGTACCTTATGAACAAACAAGACACCAAGTTGAGGTTGCTCTGGTGGGTTCTTCTCCTACAAGAATTTGATATTACCATCCAAGATAAAAAAAGGAAGTGAGAACCTCGTGGCAGATCATTTATCTAGACTTGAGAATCCTCATAAGGATGTGTTAGAAAATAAAGAAATAAATGAAAATTTTCCTTTAGAGACTCTTGGAGTTATATCAAATGGAAGTACCCCATAGTTTGCTGACTATGCAAATTACCATGCAAGGAATTTTATCATCAAAGGAATGACGACTCAACAAAAGAAGAAGTTTTCCAAGGACGTTAAACATTATTTCTGGGACGATCCCTATCTTTTTCGTATTTGTATGGATCAAATCATTTGACGTTGTGTGCATGGGCAAGAAGCTAAAGATATCCTCAAAGCTTGTCATGAAGGACCCATCGGGGGCCATCATAGTGCCAATCTCACCGCTCAAAAGGTATTTGATGCCGGTTTCTTTTAGCCGACCATATATCGAGATGCCCATACTATGATTAAATCTTGTGATACGTATAAAAGACAAGGCAAAATTTCACAACGAGATGAGATGCCTCAAAACGCTATTCAAGTTTGTGAAATCTTTGCTGTATGAGGTATTGATTTTATGGGACCATTTCTGTCTTCACATGGGAATAAATACATCCTCGTTGTTGTTGATTATCTTTCAAAATGGGTTGAAGCAAAGGCGCTCCCCACAAATGATGCTCGAGTTGTACTTAAGTTTTTGAAATCTCTTTTTGCCCGATTCGGAACACCTAGAGCTATTATAAGTGATCGTGGGACCCATTTTTGTAATGATCAGTTTGCTAAAGTAATATCTAAGTATGGGGTCACTCATCATTTAGCTATCGCTTATCACCCTTAAACGAGCGGTCAAGTAGAGGTGTCCAATCGAGGTTTGAAACGTATTTTAGAAAGGACGGTTGGAGAAAACCGTGCCTCATGGTTTGACAAACTAGATGACACTTTGTGGGCGTTTCGTACCGCTTTTAAGACACCGATTGGTTGTACACCCTACAAGTTAGTGTACGGAAAGTCTTGCCATTTACCTATCGAGTTAGAGCATAAAGCATATTGGGCTTTAAAACATGCTAATTTCGATCTTAAAACTGCAGGTGATCACCGGAAGCTTCAACTTAATGAGCTTCGTGATCAAGCTTACGAGAATTCTTTGATATACAAAGAGAGGACGAAGAAGCTTCACGATCAAACTCAAACAACTGCCATTTTTCAAGGTTGGTGATCGAGTTTTATCATTCAACTACTATCTAAAGATTTCTCGGAAAGCTTAAACTCGTTGGGCAGGGACCTTTCACCTCACCATGGTTTTTCCATACGGAACCATCGTGTTATCTCAACCCGATGGTCCAAACTTATGGGTGAATGGTCATCGTGTGATGCCCATTACTTCGAGGAGACTTATCCACCCAAGGTTAGTCCAGGTTCTCCACTTTTTTAAGATGATATGAATTCTGGGATCGAGTCTTGCTAGTGGACTCTGTTACAAAAACAAAGCGCTTCGTGGGAGGGCGACCCCCATGCGTATCTTCTATCTTCTTTTTATTTATATTGTGATGTGAGGAGTCTGGTACTCTTCCTTATTCTAGTTGTTTGTGCTTGGGATTTTTTGATGGATTGGACCTAAATATTTTTGGAGACTCTCGTTTTTTGGTGTTTTGTCCAGTCACTCGAGCTTCCTTAGCCTTTGCTTGCCATTTAGTTGGGGATATCCGATATAACGATGATTATTATCGTCTAACATTTATCTTGTAGCATACTTGATGAACGGCTTGAGATTTTTGTAATACTCTCTTCATGGTTGGGTTATGCATTCGACTTTTTGAGTTATAGTATGGGGTTTTTAAGTCTTAGGCTAGGAAACATTGAGGACAATGTTTAATTTTAGTATGGGGTACTATATCTTCGATATGATCTTACCTACCTTTGCCCGTTGTTCTCACGTACCCCGTTTTCCCGCAAAAATTTTAAAAAATATGAAAAAATTTAAAAAAATTTCAAAAATAAAATAAGTGTTTTGTCATAATTTTGACTTTCCTACTGGGTAGAATAAGAATAAATTTTGACCCGATCGAGCGTGTTGAGCTCTAGCTTGTTCCTTAACATTTAGGCTAAGTGTTCGCGAAAATTCACGAAGAACGAAAAATGATAGAGTTAAGTATGAGTGGGATGCTAAACAAGGATTATTTGGAAATCTTAAGAGCTCATGTATGTAATTTGTGGTTTTTTCTCCCATAAGCTCTTAACCGGACTAATATACGTGCTATTTTTGGAGATTAAACTTAAATCAACAATTTTTATGTAGTATATAGGAAAAAATTTAGTCTTAGTTCAAACTTATATACTTGAATTTGTTAAAAAGAAGTCTTCTCTATATATATATAAAATATATATAATGAAAAAATAAATATAATAATAATAAAAAACTGGTGGGCTGAATAGAAGTTTTTAACTACTCTTGTGGCTAACAACAATGTGGTAGTCTTCTAAGTAAGCACATAGTAAGAATAAAAATCCGAGACTGATAAAGTTTGTTGCATCTTGCCGGCTCATAATCGATGTTGCAGCCTTCAAAGGTAAGGTTACAATGCATAACTGTTATGTTTAAGTTTAAATTATAAATAGATGTCTCTTTTGTTAAATTCAAATATGCTCTTTTGAATTTTGACTTTTTATTCTTATGTTTTTTAAAATAAGCTATGTAAATAGGGGAAATGAGAGCTTTTTGAAAACTTAGGTCCGTGAGTCCCGATTTAGGTCTTATTGGGGTGTCATAAAGCCAGGTCACTTAGCCACAGGTTGGGATGTGCGCGAGTGAAAGTCGCTATCATGGGATGATCTCGCCCTTCATAATCATTATTCTCGAGTGCGAATGTGAAAACATAGAATTTTGCAAATGTTGATCCATCCCCCCCCCCCCAGGGTTGAAATTTCAATATAAGTACATTCACCTAAGTTATAATTAATTGTCGGGAGTGAAAAGTTCACAAGTTGCATATATGAGGAGTGTTAGCATCTTAACTGATATTTAGCGGTGATTTCGTTTTAAGCTTGGTTTGGAGCAAGTGAAAAGTTAGGGACGATGAATTTATCCTTTTTGGGGCATTCTCGGATCGAAATGCATCTTGTTCTATGATCCCTAACAGTTATGGAAATAACGAAAGTCGGAATATTCTAGGAAGTTTACTTTAAAAAAAATGGAAAAAGTTTTGAAAAATGGGAAAATGGGGTGTTTTAAAGCTTGTGATTTCTTAACTCTCCCTACAAAAATCTTCGCTACTTTACAAAGATTTAGTTTGAAGAAGTTTTAAGGTATTTGGTTTTAGGGCATATAATATTGCATGAAGACACGACAATTACTTAGTTTGGGGAATTTTGATATGTGAGAAATCCTATCCCTTTCTTTTATCAAATATGCCTTTAAATGATCAAAATGTACAAAAATATGCTTGTATTTGTGTATTTTGTTGTTTGTGAATGTATAGGTACGGATAATGCAAAAATCACAAGAAAATGGTCAAAACCGGACAAACACAGACACGCGAACGGAAATAGTGCACAAGAGCCAGAAGTTTTCTAGCAAAAAGGTCAACAAAAGTCAACTCTTGGTCAACAATGGTCAACTCACAAAATACCAAAACCCTCAAAATACCCAAATGAGCCTTAATGTTAAACCTATTTCACTAAAAGTACAAAAACCCTAACTCCGTTAAATCCTTAGATAACTATCACTAACGGTTGTTAAGTCATTTACCCTTAAACCTTGTATCCTAACCCATAAACAAATCCAGCCCATAACCCATGGCCCATTACCCTTTAATATAAAACATGGCCCAAGTCAAAAGGTTTTAAACCACTCGTTCAAATGTTTAAACGAGTACAAAGTAAAAAAGGGGCGCCAAAATTAGTTGCCACTATTCATCTATCGTCTTCATTTTTACCTGCGTAAAATCAAAGGGTAAATCTCAATTAATAACGTGGAACAAAGATTCGAGTACCAAGTAACGGGTCAGCATCAAAAATCGTCATCAAAGCTCTCTTATTGGCTAGAATTAACAAGGGAATGACACGCGAGATCCTAAAGAAACGCACAAGGAATGAATTTTTTTTTACTAAATCCTTTGTTAAAGAAGCACACAGCTACCTACTTAAGGGATTGCCAGCTTGGCAATTCGTTGTGCAACTCTTAATGATCAACGGCGCCTAGAATGAGGATACAATGATGCTCAAGAAATGGACGCATGAGATGAATAAGATCAAGAGGAGCAATTTGAGACCTGGAGAAGTTTCTTCTCAGCATATAAATAAGGGGAACCCTCATCAACTAGGATATCTTAGGAGTAGTGAGAGTGGCTGCTTATTAGATTTTGCTTATGTAATATTCATAGAAATTCGTTTTTAGCTCATAGATTTCTATTAATGTAACCTTCTCTTTATGTTTGTTAATAATTTCATTTATTAGTAATAATAAGTTTTGTTTTTTTATTGATCAATTGCCACTTTAAGTTTTCCTTAAATCTAAAACTGTTTTATTAAGCTGTCTTTTGTTCACATAAGCTCATAGGCTCTTATTTACTTTTAGGCTGGCTAATAGCTCAAATAAACTCTCAAAAGCTTAGTTGAGACTTGAGTGGCAATTGTAATTCACATCAAAATTACTAAAGCTATTTAATGGAAGGGAAGTCAATCATGCAAGGACTTCTAGGACCTCACCAGCTAATCTAAAGATAAGCTGGAGCTTGTTGATAGCTCATTTGAGTTTAATCATAGCCTTGTTTAGAGCAAAGGCTCCTGTAGTTTCTTCTTTACATTCTAGACTTAATTTTAGTACTATAGCTTTAAATTTGCTTCATACTACTTATTGTATGCTTAGTTTGTAGTTTAGATCTGCTTATATTTAATCATTTAATGCTTTAATTGGTCTTTAATATTGATTAGATTATAGTTTTGCTTGTTATTTTATAAATCTGTTAAAAAATCCAAAAAACTATGGACATTAGCTTGCAGCTTTCTTCTGTCTATTTGATTATTTAAATTGCTTATGAGTTTGATTATAGTTGTACTATCTGTATTTGATTTTTGGCTTTGAATTCTCATTTTCATAAGCTTAATATGGGTTAAGGTTTTAAAGGTGGCGTTTGGCTTGACATTACTAACTAGGTGCTAGTACTGTTATAAGCCATCTGGCCTTTTGGATCCATTTTAAATCTAATAACTAGGTTTATGAGATAGGATTTAGAGTTGTTTGTAGTTTTAATCAAGTTTTGTTTATAAAAATTATAGTAGTAGTTAGAATCTGTTAAGCCTAGATTAAGTAGTGTAATCATTTTTAGTTTTTTTGGTTTCTAGTTGAATTCATTACCTCTGTTGCTCTCATTTTGGTGTTTTTAGTGTATAGAAACTAAGTCTCTTAGTTTTCACTTGTTAGAATTTGGATTTGTTTCACTTTTGTGCAAAGTGCATCAGCAGCATAATTAAAAAAATAGCCTTTATATAGCTTAAATTTCAGATGGTAAATTTAGATATTAGGACTTGATTTTCAGCACACTAGTAGTTTATAGGTCAATATAGATAGAATATGGCTTATTTTAGCTCAATTAGTTTATTTGAGTATCTGTTTTTGGTCTGTAAATTAGTACTTTGTCTTTTTATAAAAATTTCAAAAACTTAAAAATTAGTACTCTCTCTGCATCAGCATTTTCTATTAGCTTTTTCTTTGTTCATTTGATTTTCAAATTACTTTTCAAATACTGTTTTAAGTAGCTTAAAGTTTAAGCTTTCTAGAGGTACAAGTCTAATTTTCCATAAGGATCATTTGTTTGCTACAAAAATGGCATCAATTTATAGCTTTTTCAGCTTAATGTCCTTGCTTATTTTTGTTTGTTTTTGCTTATTAGGTTTAGTATTAAGCTTGACTTAGCTTATTTGCCCTTGTGCTTTGCTTATTAGTTTAGAAATTGCCAAAACAGTTTAGCAATTTTGTACCTAAAGGTAAAAAGTCCACTGTTACCTTTTAGAGCTTATTCTAGTGCTTATTTGTGGTTTGTAAAAATAGTTGTTTTGCAAAAGTTGCTTATATTTAAGTATTCTAAAAAGTTGCAAAAAATGGCATTTAAAAAGCATTAGGGAAGGTGGAAATCCCAAGTGAGCAAGACTCGAACCCGGGACCTCTACCACCATCAACCAAGTGTTTTAACCCAACACACTCAACCATTGTGCTACATTAGCTCATCCGTCATTCCTTGCACTTATTATTCTTTTATTACCTTTTTAGCCCATTAAGCTTATAGGCCTGTTTTGGCTTATTTCACAGCTTATTCGATAAGCTGTTTTCACGAGCTTATTTTTCTTAGATTCTACACTATTCAAGCTACTTTTCATAATTTTTTCAGAATTTTTATAAAACGTTTAGTATTTTTTATATTTAATTTTCTTTAAAATTGTTTTTAATTCATAAAAAAGTCAAAAAAATATAATTCTTTTTTAGAAAATTTTCTTTTAACATTTAGAACCTAGGAAAAATAGGTTTGCTTTCGTAGGGTTAAAATTGCAAAATTTCAATTTTTAAAGAACGAGATTGATTTCCGTTCAAATTTTTAGTGATTTTTAGCTTAAAACTCTTTCGTTTTTGGTCTAGTTTTCTTTGCTTTAGCTTTTTAGTCAATTAAATCTTATAAAAACCAAAAAGATCAATTTATGACTTAATTTTGTTAATCTAGGGTTTTTAGGTCCCGTTTAGAATTCTCGTTTTACGTTTTTAGTTAAAATTTGTCTTCCCTTAAGTGTTTTTAAGTTTTTGCCTTATTTTTCTTGTAGTTTTAGAAAACCAATGTCAATCATTATCCATTTAAACATTGATTCTCAAAACGACTCTCAACTTTCAATTGCATTCCTCGTTGGGGATAACGACCCAGGAATTATACTCCCGGATTACTATAACTATGATATTTTGATTCCTACCCTCTTATCTTTATATATTATATATTATAAGTATATCTTATATTTATATTTATATATTATATATTATTAAAGGTATAATCAGAATCAATCAGTTTTCGTTACCATGAGTGGCTAAGCACTTAAAGTGCTGGCCTAGTTATGTAATTACTGTTGTTATGATGTTTGTTTCTTGTTAGATTATGGTTTCATTAGATATTCCTTGACTATCGTGTAACCCTGGGTTTTGGTAGTATGGGTGGTTTGGACCTTGCTTTCCCTATTATTAGATTATCTAGTCAATATGGGATCCATCGGGTACTAGGGAGGATCACTAACTCCTTACCTAGTGTAGGAACTAACCGGTCACCGTACTTATCATACTTAAAAAGCACAGGAACTCTTTCAGAGGGGGTTAATAATCTGTATAGGTTATTAGATAAGTTTTAGGAATAGTTGGGATTAATCACTGCAACCTGGAAAACCTACATCCCAAACGATTTGGGACCGATTCGGAATCGCAGAAAGTATAGGAAAGACTAAATATGCCTATTCAAGTCTATCAACCTTAGAAACCACTAATGAAACCATAGTTTAACATTGCACATGCAAGCGTTTTCATAACAGTAGTAATGAAGTAACTAGGTTAGCACGTTTTCTCTATTGATATCTCTGACTCTTTTAATTTCCAGTTATTTATTTTATTGTTATATATTTCAAATCAACTCAAAAACCATTTTCAAATCGTGACATTTCAAATTAAAACTAATTACAACTTAGCTCTTGGGAAGACCTCGGATTTACCATTCTGTACTACCCACGACCCGGTTCTCTGCCCGTTAGTACGTTGTCAGGTAGATCGAGTTTTATAAATTTAAAACTTGGTAAAAATATATTTTAAAATAAAATATGCATCACCAGCTGGATACGACGTATGTAGTCAGCTGGATACGCCGTATTGGGTATTGAACAAACGTGTTTTCTTGTGAAGTCTAGGCACTGATACGCCGTATCTTCTTTCATGGATACGGCGTATGTAGTCAGAAATAAGTGATCTTCAAATTTCATCATTTAATCTCCAAAATGTGCGCCTTTTAGCATGTCTTCACTGTGAACTCCATAATTACTGCAATTAACAACTTTAAGCAATTAAGTAACAATTCTTGCAATAATTATATAAAAGTGGGTAATTTACTTGGGATAAATGATGCTATAAAAGTAATGTTATTTGATGTCATCAAATATCCCCCCCCTTGAATCCTACTTGTCCTCAAGTAGACTTTAGAAATTTATTAAAAATGTATCCCAACCGAAGTTAAGGATTTTTTCTTTAAGCATTCTTTCATTAAATCACCTGTACAAAACCAAGCACCTCACGAAATATGGGAAATGAAAACACTCAGATCACTCAACTAATCTAGGTGGTAACATTTAATAGGTACGCTCAATTGCTCGGTCGTGATTAGTTTTCTATCATATGCTTGGAAAGGATGCACATCTCCACCACTAGAGCTAAGGAGTAACAAGTTCAAAAAGGTAAATTGGGTTTATTTTAAAGGCTTATAAGGGTTGATCATTCTAACAATCTTTCACCAAAAGTACCACACCAACAAGGCAGCTGAATCACACATACATGGCCGTAACGACGGAATAGACATGTGCGATTCGATCACATCCTCATTCGAGTTTAACCGAGGGCTAGGACGAAGAATGATGTAGGGTATGGATCTTCTAACTTTTACCAAAAGTAATAAACCAACAAGGCAGCTGAATCACACATACATAGCCGTAACGATAGAATAGACATGCATGACTCAATCACATCCTTGTTCGAGTAAAACCCAAGGTTAATTGTTAGGAAAGAGAAATAAATTATTGTTAAATAAAATTCACAAAACAAATAGATTAAGCCTGAACAAATAAGGTATATAGTTGCTAGTAACTTTCCCGACCGTTCCATGATAAAGACTCATAAATATATACAAATGTCTTGATCATATGGTGACAAAGACAACCAAAGTTGGCGTTCCCATAATGGTCAACTTCCCAATCATCCCTGTTTATACATACTATTATAAGGCAAGTGGTGATATCCACCACTTTATACAAAATTATACATCATTGATTTTTACCACATATCAACGAATAATCGATCCTCCAAGTAATTTATCGGTTTAAGCTCAATGAACCGACTATCTTCATCTCTTTTTTGTTGCAATTTTACATTTTTTAATTTTTTTAACCATAACAATACGAATCTCGGTGTAATTTCACCGTCTTCACCATCATAATTCATCCAGATAATTTTTCTTTAAACACTTCATCTTCGGACATGAAACATAATTGCGGAAGTAGCAAAATACACGAGCTACATACTTTTACATTCCCATTGCATTGTACAATTTCCCCACCTAACCAGAGATAGAAAATCTCACTTTGAAACAGGAACTACAAAAATTTACACAAAAGCAACTAGCAACTTTGATTAATAGGCTTAATCTACATGGTAGACTAAGGTGTAAAGGTGTAACGAAATAGACATTTTGGTGTGAAAAAGACAGGAATGGCTCAACATGTTTTTTCTAGGGGTATCTTACTCTTATAGTGAGAGTAAGCAAAGGGTTATACGGTGGTTAACTAACCAGTGTAGTTGGTTAATATCACAACATATAGGCTTTTTAGTGTATTCCTAGAAATTTACCAATTAAACAGGTCACTCCATCTAAGTCCATAGTACTCATTATTGTGGTCTCGAGTGATATACCAAGCCAAGTTTTAAAGTCCATTACATCACCGACACACTCATAATTTTGTGGAATTTTTAGTAAACGTTTGGAAATGGAATAGGCTTAATTCTCACAATTAGACATTAAGGGTTATTTGTGTGCGAGGTCATGTAACTAGTAATTTTTACAAAAGTATGCTATTTTTTTAATTTGGCATAATTTTAAGCATATAGCATACTATTTTCTAAAAAGAAGGACAAGTAGGCGTGCTAATTCTCCACCTTCCCACTTAAGTTATACAACGTCCTCGTTGTATAGATAAAACAATTAAAGAAAATGGGAAATGGAATTAGAACGAGGAACTCCCCTGATATTTTGCTTGGGATGATTCTCCAATTTGAGTTCTTGAGCAAAAGGGTGTTGAAGAGGCGTCAGAATTCCCGTATCAATTCAAAACACGTCTTTTTCCATCACCAATTCGTCAATTTCTTTACAGCAAGGTCCTGCATAAGAGTTTAGAAGACAAAACGTGCAATTCCTATCTCGGTTTTACAATGGTTACAATGCAGAAAAGTAAATACACATACTGTACAGGTAGTCAATATGCCGTACCCAAACCCAAGGATACACCGTATTGCATCCTATAAAAACAAATGTTTTAAAGTTGCAAGAATTTAAATACAGAAATTAAAGACTGATAACGTCCAGACAGGTCTATACGTCGTATCCATAGAGGTTCGATACGCCGTATGGAGTGTCTGGGAAGACAGACTCGACAAACAATTTTAAAAAAACAGTTGGGTTGTCTCCCGGAAAGCACTTTTCTTTCAGCTAGTCTTTAAGTTAGACTTTTTCCTTCCAGCTTCATTCCTCTTTTAATCGCTCGCACTTGTCCCTTCGTACGAATTTCTCCATAATCTTTTGGCATGACACAAACTTTTTGCAAAACGGCATGCCGAGCATAACACCACTTGTTACATCCACATCATCAATGATCGAGAAACATGAAATAATAGAAAAATTCCCAACAAAAATAGGTATGTCAATCAAAGTTCCAGCTGGTTTCTTCCCTTTATGATCACCTTCGTCCTTAATTATAGAATTGTAAAAACGTTTAGTCATCACATTAGTGGACAAGGTAGGGAGGAAGTCAGCATTAACATGTTTATACCCAATCATACAAGAACATTTCATTTTGTAATAATATTTGCTAGCAAGCTCATTGACAATAACATTTTCATCAATGGTTGGCTCAAACTTATCATCTTGATTCATCTTAGGTTCTAGAGGTACTTCCAAATCATTTAATTCAATATAATCACCATAGTGTAGGTCGAATGATTTATTAACATCCTCTCTTATAAGATCAGTTTTGGAATCAAGATTCGTTTTTAACATATAGACCCTTCTAATTATGCTAGTGGCTGGTTTAATGCTTTTGAAAACAATTTTCTCTTCCCCAATCCTTAGAGTAATTTTTATATTATAAACATTTATATTGGCATGTACGGTAGACAAAAATGGTCGTCCGAGGATCAAGGGGACATCGTCTTCCTCGCATATGTCCAAGATAATAAAGTCTATGGGGGAAAATAAATTTACCAATCCTGACTAGCACATTTTTAGCAATACCCATTGGATGTTTAATTTTTCTATCAGCCAGTTCAATGGTTAATCTAGTGTGAGCTAAATCTCCTAAACCAAGGTTGGCGTAGGTTGAGAATGGCATAACACTTACACTTGCTCCTAGGTCAACAAGGGCTTTATCAAAACAAACATTATGAATAAAACATGGTAGAGTAAAACTTCATGGGTCCTTTTCTTTCTGAGGCAAGGTGTTATCATGAAGTGTGGTCCCGATTAAGTAGGTTTCCAGAATCTCCAGTTCACGTGCCTCCTTCCATTCATCACAGCAGTAATCATGTAGTCTCCCAGGAAAGGGAACTGTTTCAAAAAATATGTTACTGATCTGTGAGTCCGATGTGACGTATAGACCTGATCCGATACGACGTATCCCAGTTGAATCAGCTTTAGCAGTCGAAATTGATTGAAATGGTCCATTGGATTCCTTTCCATTAAGCTGGGCAGACTTCCGAATCCTCTTTCTTGCAAGACTTTGCTCATTTGTCCAATCTGAATTTCAAAGGTCTTAATTGAAGCTCCTTGAATTCTGATAGCTGCATCGGTAGAAGCTCAAATTTCTTTGATTATGTTTGAGTTCTCCTCATGTCTCTTTGCTTATTCAGCCATGAATTTGGTTAGTGATTCCTCCATAGTTTGTCCTCGATCGGGGTACGAAGAGTTTCTGTTGTTTAATTAGTAGAATCCTGGCCCTGCTGCTCTGTACTGTCTTCCAGGTTGATAGGGTGCACCAAATTATGTATAGTAAGCTTCTTTAAGGGTTTTCTCCTCTTCTTTGAGTGGACAGTCTTTGGTGTAATGTGGTCCCTTGCATAGTTCGCATCCCACTTGAGCAGCATATACCTTCTCGTTCACCATCTTAATTTCTCTCTCGAGATTGTTGAGTTGAGCTTGGATAGCAGCCAATCCGTCAAAATTTTTAGTACTTTTGGTTCTTGATGTTCAATTGTGCCATTTTTGAGAGTATTTGGCCATCTCTTGGATGGCTATTTTTGCATTTGCAGCTCTCTTAGTTGGTATGAAACCTTTCGAATTAAGGATTTGTCTAGTTGGAACATCCAACCCGTTATAAACCAAGATTACCTCCTGCATATCAGTCAAATAGTGTTGAGGACATTTCATCAAGAGTTCTTTAGATCTTTCCCAAGCTCGGAAAAAGGCTCTCGTCAGGTTCCTGTTGAAAGTTGCTAATTTCCTCAATTTTCTTTGCAATACGAGCAGGCGGACAGTATTTGCTTAGAAACTCTGATTTCATGACTTCCTAAGTTAAAATTGAACAAGCTGGTTCATTCCCGAGCCAACGGCTTGCGGCTCTAGTTTGGGATACAGGGAAAGCTCGAAGCATGATTTAATCTTGAGTTATATTCGAGATGTGGAATAAGTCAACAATCTCCAGACTTTTTCAATGTGTTCGTTTGCATCTTCATGTTCTGAACCGCTGAAAGTATTGTCACAAAGCTCTTTGAGAAATTGCCCCTTCAATTCAAAGTGGGTATCGATATTGATCTTGGGCCTAGTAACGCCGGACCCATAATCTTCACGGGTCTTGCTCATGTATTGTTCTATTGTTTCCGTCATTTCTTCTGTACCTTCTTCTGAACATTCTTCGATGTCAGAAAACAAATCAAATTTGGGTGAATTCGATTCTACAAGACTAGGTGTCTTGAAAAGCCTCCTTTTTGAGCGAAATACTCTTTTTGGGTTATCCAAAGGTGTAAATAGTTCCTTAGTGGAACTCCTTGTCATGCATCACCTGAAACAGAGGACAATAAATCAATAGGATAGGCTCTTGAAAAGAATACAGAAAATTAAAAACAGAAATCAAATATAGTTCTATTACTGTGTCAGGTGATCGATGCACCGTATTTGATTGATTTGAATACGCCGTATTAATTTGTTGAATGTCGGTACGCCGTATTGAGTTTGTAGAATACACCGTATTGTTTGGAAGAACATGATACGTTGTTTAGACTGCAGAAATCAATACGATGTATCTGGGTAGAAAGTTTGATATGTCGTATCCAACTGGTGGATACGCCGTATCAGGTGCTCAACCAGAACATAGTACTTTGAAAAACAATTAAATAATGCAGAAATTTAAACATACAATTAAACACACAATTAATCAAATAAAAACATAATTAAATTATGCTAATTAAATTATTCTGAGCTAAGCTAATTAAAGGTTAAAAAACAAAATAAAGATTAAACAACTTTCACTCCTCGGCAACGACGCCAAAAACTTGATGTGCTGTCGTGTAGGTTGTATTTATTGATTACCAAGTTTTAAATTTATATTTAGTCGACTTATTCTAAAACAATACTTTAACGAGCAGTGTACCTGGTCAAGATGGAGTTTTGTGATAAGTAGGGTGTCGAACACTAAGAGGGAGAAAGGTAACCTTATATTCTATCAGTATTTTATTCTAATTAATTAGTCTAGTTAATTCTATGTTATTTCTAATTAATATGAAACCTATGCTAAACCTAGTTCTAATGATAAAGGGGGTTTTCAGCCTGAGAGACTGGCACAGATTTGGTGGCGACTAAAATCTATTCAATACACAATAATCATGCAAGAAGACAATCAAAAGATAAAAGAGCGGTGAAGCCAAATAATAGAAAACTGTATTAGCCATATTAAATCCGATTAAACGCTGGTTTATTTGTTTAGTGCAATGAGTGCTTATCTCGAGGCGACATATCATTCTTAAGACTTAGGCGGGACTTCTTCCTAAGACCTAGACACGTTGAATCCTGCCACAATTAACACATCCGCATAAAGCATCCTTTAGTTTAATTATAATTTATCTTAGGGATTAAAGTAATGGTGATCTTGGTAAACCCTAGCATATCAGGACTTTACCCACTTACTTCTTGATGGCATTTTATATACTCGTAGTCCATTGTTCAAGTCTTTACCAATTGATTAAGAATGTACTCGTTGGGTCAAAGGGTCACCTGCCAGTCCAACTAAGCTCACTAATCTAAATGCAAAGATAGGACATTATTTGTGATCCTATTGGTCCAGGTATATAAAACGTGATATGGAGAGCTATCCCAGTATCTAGATCACTTGGTCAGTCTCACTAGG
>BQNB010014530.1:5417-74946 GCA_026074375.1 Tanacetum coccineum
TTCGCTTAGACATATTTCGCTTGTCCTAAAAAGAATTAAGGAGAGCTTCATTTCCTAGAAATGACGTATTTCGCTTGAATTCAACCTGTCATATTTTGCTGAACAACATATTTCGCTTACACATTTCGCTGTAATACATATTTCGCTTCCTTCACATAAAAACGTACTTTTTCACAAACAATCACCAAAAACTTACCCTTTTTGACGTTTTACCTTGATTTTTTTTGCACGACTAGTTATCTTAGGCCTATATATTGCTTAAAAATACAAACTTTAACACTTTTAAACACAAAAATCTGGGTTTGTATTTTATGGCACACGAAAACCAAAGAAGAACTAAAACCAATGATCTAACCAAGATATAAATGCACACAAGCTCACGATATCACCCCATGGCGACTGATACCAATTGTAGAAGTATCAAATAACTTAGCAACTAATTAAGATAGAAAGTTTAGAGAGAGAAATGAGGGTTGTAACACTTAGTGAGAGAAAGAAAGGAAAGTGTAATATTATGAATAACCAAATGAACAACCAACCCTCTCCAAGGCATGGACAGGGGTATATATACCATGCATATGGCCGGTCAACATAAGGATGACTTATGTTGACCCGGTTAGCTTGGTAAGTTTCCAAAAATTATGCTACGAGCTATACTATTACAACTTTGGAAATAAATGAGTCTTTTCTCAATTCCTAACAAATAATATAAACACTGAAATAAGCGAAACGCTCCTAAGAGCAACCTAAAATAAATGGCGCAACTTTGAAAAATTAACTAATACTCACACAAAAGGAAATGTAACAAAACAAAAAATTTATAAACGCTTTACTTTATCCTAAACAAGTATGGCATTGCACTCTAAACTTTATAGACCATGATTACCCAAAATATAAGTCCTAATCTGCATTAATATGATTTCTAAAACATGTTTTTATTTTACTTCTTACCCGCTTAAATTACACAAGTTATCCACATTAGTTTTACGTCTAACAACTATTTATTTACAACAATTCTGAAATCTTCCAACTTGGCAAACACATAAATCAAAATCCGTAATTGATTAAAATATGAGGTTTTCGCATACAGAAAGCTCCTTGAGTATATTTTCAAGATATGTAGGCCCCCACTGCCTAAAATGTTTCAAAACCTAGGTGAAATTACCATTTTACCCTTTAGTACAAGTGCAGCTTATTTTCTGGAGGAGATACGACCCTATCCAAACGACCACATGTACCTAAGACATATACCCACATTCCTATCAACTTTCCCAGACCTCTTTAGACCAAAAAAATTCGAAATCATCACAACAACCTGCTGTAACAAATCTGTCCCAAAAGTGCATTTCAAAATCCAACCAAACAATGTTTTTATCTTACCAAAATCCTACACAATGCGACACTCATTCATACCATACTCCTTAAACATTGAAAACATCATGTTTTCCAGAATCAAACTCAAAAATGCATGACCATGATAAAGATGGAAATAAGGAAAACAAGAAAATAACTTACAAGATCCACAAAAGAACAAATGAAGAACATAATCAAACACAAACACCCTCCTTTGTGTTGGCTGATTTTCGGACCCAAACACAAACCTAAAAAAATCAATATATTGCTTCTAACCCTTCTAAATATGATTACCCACTTGATTGTTTAAAGACCTAACCAAATATTTCAAGAAACCAAGTAGAAAAACACCCCAAATCTTCAAAACACATCACCAAACTTTGCAAGCTTCATAAGGATGATGATGTGATGTATAAAATGGCCAAGAAAGTTTTGATGGTGATGGTGTGGTGGTGGTGGTCATTGGTGGCAACCAAGGGAGGAGAAGGGAGGTGGGTGAGATCCATTTTATTAAGTGTGTGTGTTTGGTGTTTTTGGGAAATAAAAAAAATAGAGTGTGTGTGTTTTTAATATGTAACTGGTGGGGGAGGTGTAGGGTAGTAAAAATAATTTTTTATTTTATTTTATGTGTTATGTATATAATGTTGTGTAAATATGGAGGTTTATGTATAAAAAGTAAAAATGTTTAAGGTAAATGGTAATATTTGGCAAAGTTTGGCGAAAACACGAAGTAAAGCTAAAAATGCTAAAATAACAATTATAAAACCTCGGGGTGTATAATAGAAATATTAAACTACGTAGGAAATGTAGACATAATAAAATCTCAATTACGGCTCAAGCTTGACTAGAACGCGAAATTGCCAAATCGGATAAATAGTAAAAAGCAAAAATTTTACTTAAGGGTGAAAATAGGAATAAAATATGAATAAATTATTTACCTGAAATTTACAAAATGTTACACTTTTTTAACCAATCAGATCGCACGATTTTGCCTACGTGTCAAAATCAAGCTACCTGATTGGTCTGTTTTTTCTATAAGATTGTTTTGCCGAGAAAAATTCAAAATGATGTACGTAATTCTTTTATTATAAAAAAGATTAGTATGCATACTTGATATTAATCGGATATAGTAAATACAAAAACGAATGATTTCTTTATTATGAAACAAATTACTTTTTTTGCCTTGGCTCGGATTTCGCATGGTGTATAAAACTTGGTAAATTAAGAAGCAGCGATCTAACGAATCATCATAGCCCGACAACTCATATTTAAAAAAAACAGTAATTAACAAACCTGAAGTAAACGGTTTCACTGAGTCAACAAATCTTCCATCATCGGAGTCCAAAGACTGCAAAACGAAGCCCCAATGAACGGGAGGTGCAAATTTTAAAACTCGCAAACCAAAGAAAGTTATTTTATCACATAACCGTTTATGAAATTGCATGCGAAACATTGAAAGATGTCAAGATAGTACCTTCGGGTTATCAAGTATGCAGGCGCTGCAACATGTGAAGCAAGATCAAATTATGTTGCTAGAATTGCTAATAGCGACGTGTAGGAGGCTCAGACAGGGAAAGATCGAGTAAAGATGATACACCTGCCATCGTTACAACCGTAATAAGTCGCCTCGCCAAGACGCGAACGATCTCAGGTTTATCGAATCCACCCGAACTCATCACAACATGTTATGATATCTCATTAGCAGTAATAGCAAAGTCACTGGATGATGTGCATGTATAGTCCATTAGCTAACTATAACATAATACACATTTATGGAACTCTGCATCATTGCAATGACACAAAAAATTAAGGCTCAGATCTGCAAATACATGAGTGATTTGAAACACCCGCCATGTTGTTGCAACCACATAGCAGCCTCGGTTTTCTCGCCAAGATACAGATGTTAGTATACCTCATTCGTAGAAAAGTCTAGATGCAAAAAGATGTCATCATCACCTTAAAAATTAAAAGGTAATGCAATTTTTGAAAGGTTCACAGCTGCAAAGCATCAACAAAGCAAAGCACACTCTAAGCATAAGCAATTCATCCAACCACAACTAAACACATAATGACACAACACTCGCACATTTTTCAGCTAAGCCTGCTGAATTTTTTTAACTCTGATTGAACTCTTACATGTAAAACCTCATAATCGTTGATCAGTATTCGGGCCAGAAAAAAGATGCACAACACACGATCCATACATGTACCATGTATCTATTTTCATAACCGAATATTGAGCATCATAATGGTTGTAAACCGATACTAAAAAAAATAAAACAAATCAATGATAATACACAGTTAATCGAGATCACTTAAGTGCAATCTTATTGTGCTGGCAAGACACCAACACCCATGTTCAACCATCAACATCCACTTAACTCTAACAAAACATGTAATGTACACACAAACGACTAATGCAATCATATTTGTAACGCGTAACAACCCACATTTAACCTCAACTACAAACATAACTACACACAAATTGCAAACACTTTATGACCTAAGAGTAATAACTAATGTATTGTTTGCATTGTGCAATATGGAATATAGCAGTGAAAATGATCATACAAAAAGAAAATGGTCAAAAAATTGTTCTTGATTAAATCGAACAACCAGATAACCAAACTGTTGGACAATCATGTGAATATTGTCATACAAAAAAAATTACGGAGTTAGTTGTAATAAGTGTTGTTCGTACTTGATACGATGACTAGTTTTATGAATCAATATGAATATAGCTGAAGAGGTAGATTAGTCACCATCAGATATTTTGTGAAAATGTGAATAGCAATTTTTGCTCATTTCATGAATCATATTATATAAGTGTTATATTTAGTATCCATATTAGTCTATTAATAGGTTAGGGGGTTAGTGTAAAGTTAGCTCTAATTATATCCATATTAAGGTTGTTGGGTTTCTTTACGGCCTAAGCCCATCCTCCCCCTCATCTCTATAAAAGGAGGTGAGGGGGAGGGGTTATATACTTCATTCTTCCCAAGCTCATCCTTCCTCCTCATCTCTATAAAAGGAGATAAGGGGAAGGGGTTTTGTACTTCATTCTTTTCTTACTCAATAAATGTATAATACCGAGGGTTATATTCTTGCGTATCTTTTCCTTTTTCTGTCATACATAATCTGCTGGGTTGTGTTCGTCTTCAAGATCGGATTTATTCCGCACTAGTAACCAGGTTGTAGGGTGTTGAATCCTATAAGTGGTATCACATCCAGGTTTGAGAAGACCAAATCACACAATGTAGAGAGAGCCAAAACAAGAGAAACAAGTGAACCAGGTTTGGTTCGACAGTTACTGCGCAGCCGAGGGAGAATTAGCGTTGCGGGTTCGTTAACTGTTGGATTTCTACGAAATTTCAACCGTAGGTTGAAGACACATAGATCTAGGATCTCACAAGAGGGATCTTGCATAGGATCTTTCAGGAGGGAGATATAAGCTGTCGAAGTTTCTGGTCTGGTGGTTGTGTTCTTTGTTCTTTTTCGGTTAATATTTGGCTATCGTTATGTAGATTACAAGGAAGGTTTCTAGGTTTATAAATCAAGATTACATGGGAAACAAGGTTCTTGAAGTTTTCTTTCAAGGAGGAGGATCGATTCTCCAAGGGTTATAGAAAATCTTTTCTTTTGTCACAAGGTTCTTGAAGTTTTGGTTTTGAGCTTCAATGGTGACAAAGTTTTGCAAGAAGTTTCGACTTTAATGTTTTGGTTTAAAGAAGGTTACTTGGTGGTGAAGTTTGATCGATTTGAGCAAGGGTTTCATCAAAGGGTTTTCTTTGATTTATTTTTTCAAGGTTTTTCGATTAGGGTTCTTCTATCATCAAGGATTTTGTCGACTAGTTTGTTACTTGGTGTTAGGAATAAATCTTCTTGTGACTTAATACTGCCAACAGTACTAAAGGAGTTAGTACTGTCAGCATAAAGTTAGTACTGCCAAGGAAACTTAATACTGCCAAGTGAAGAAGTTTGTACTGCTAAATGGTCAAAGCTGATGATATGAAGATAAGAATGCGTGGAGAGCATTTCGGGATATTTAGTTTTGAATTGTAACTGTTCCTAATAGATAGGCAGATATATTTGTAAAAGGCTCCTTATATTTCTATAAAAGGAGATCACTAGAGTAGTGATAGTTAGAACTTTAAGAGATACACTTAGAGAGAATTTGTAATTGCTTCAAGGTTGTGTAACCCCAGTACTTAGAGAGTACTCGTATTATTTATAATATTGGAGCAGTGATTTTAGTGTTTGTGAGTGATTGTTACTGTTTCATTCATATATTTCTCTAGAGTATCAAAGTGTAGTTTCCGCATACACTTTGGTATATTCACAAAGTCTCAATCTTTGTTATTTTGGAATCTTCCAAGGTAACAAACTCTTTATATTCTAAAGAACCGATCAAGGCGTGGGATCAACAAGTGGTATCAGAGCCTGTGCTTTGAGATACTTTGATCTAGGGAAAATGGAGTTAGAAAATTCTCAAAACAATTCGTTGGCAAAGCTTCCCATACTCAAACTAGGAGAGTATGAGATGTGGGAAATAAGAATCAAGCAGTACTTTCAGATTCAAGACTATGCATTATGGGAGGTGATAGAAAATGGGAACTCATGGGTACCTATTCCTGTTACAGCACCAGAATCAGGTCCATCAACAGCGTTAAAGATGACTGTGCCCTCTACTACCGAAGAAAAGATGTGCAAGAAGAATGATGTCAAAGCCAGAAGTCTTCTCCTCATGGCTCTCCCAAATGAACATCAACTTACCTTCAACCAGTATGCTGATGCTCAATCTATGTTTATTGCTATTAAAGCTCGTTTTGGAGGAAATGATGCTACAAAGAAGACACAAAAGGCCTTATTGAAGCAACAATATGAAAACTTCAATGCTACAAGCTCAGAATCTTTGGACTCTATTCTTTAACATGCTTCAAAAGTCTTGTTAGTAGATTGGCAATTCTTGGTTGATACATCTCCAGAAGATTTAAATGTTAATTTTTTGAGAAGCTTACCTTACAGGAATGGGATACTCATGTGTTGTCTGGATGAACAAACCCGACTTTGAAAACAAGGTTTTTAGAGGATTTGTACAACAATTTTAAATTGTTGAGCAAAAGTTAAGAGTAACTGTCGCTTGCACAATAATGATGACAAAACTTGGCATTTCTAAAACCACTACTAGTACTAGCGAGTACTAACTCTAAATAATACTGGTAACACTGGAGGTTAGTACAGGGCAATACTTCCAAAGTTAATACTGCTAGTGCAGAAACTAGTACTGCTAGTTTTAGTGATGCCACAGCTTATGCCTTTCTGTCCTCTCAACCACAAGGATCTCAACTTGTTCATGAAGATCTCGAGCAAATTCATGATGATGATTTAGAAGAGATGGATCTAAAGTGGAATATGGCATTGTTGAGCATGAGGGCAAGGAAGTTCTATCAGAGAACTGGAAGGAAGATAATCATCGATGGAAATAGTAATCTGCATTATATGACAAATCCAAGGTAGAATGTTTCAACTGTCACAAAATGGGACATTTTGCTAGAGAATGTAGAGTTCCAAGAAGCAAAGACAATAGAAGTTGGAATCAAGGGAACTCCTCAAAGACTGTAAGGATTGAAGATGCCTCTGAAAAGGCAATGTGTGCTATAGATGGTGGTGGTTTTGATTGGAGTGATATGGCAGAAGATGAAATTCAAGCAAACATGGCTCTCATGGCTTTTTCTGATTCTGAGGTATCTTGCTCTAAAATCTTTGTGGCTAAAATTATGAAGCTCTTAAAAACAATAAAGATGAATTACTAGTTAAATTAGATGAAACACTTTTAAAGCATCTACTTATAAAAAGAGGGCTGGTCAATTTTAGAAGCACAATTAGTTAAATATAAAGAATCTGAAGTTTTGTTTTCTGAAGAAGATTGCTTTAATGAAAGAAGTGTAGACATAAGGAATACCTTATGGAATTAAGTTAAGACTGAACTATGGAAAAAGTTAAGGAAGAAAAAGAGGGAGTTGATTTAAGCTAGCAAACTTATTGAAAATCATCTAAAACTTAGATGATATGTTAGCAAGTCAGGGTAACTTACAAAAGCAAAAAGGGTTTTTGGTTATAATGCTTCCCCCTCACCTCATCCCTTAATTTCTCAACAGACCAACGAACCTATAGATTGTCCATACTCAGTCTTGAGGAATTTCAACAACCTGAGATAAAATGGTATGGTCCCTATGGATTCAAGTTCAAGCCAACATGTTTGTAATAGAGATTCCAAATAAATCGAAGGAGAATAATTGATGCCACTTTAACACATACAACCCCAAGTCTGTTACAGTATTCCATTAACTGCTGTAGCCTACACTTAATAAGACACAAAAAGGAAAAAAAGTTTTTTAATCATTCAAATACTGTTAGGTTATGAAGAACCTAAAAGTCTAGTGAGAATACTGATGCCCAATAATTGAAGATTGGTTGTACAGAATGATGAGAAGAAGTTGAGTCTACCCCAAAGGTAGAAAAGAAAATACCTACTGCTACTAAGAAAGAGTCAGTCAACACTGTCAAACCAAGTAGAAGAACAGTTAGGTATGCTGAGATGTATAGGTCACAAAGACCTAGGGGGAACCAAAGAAGTTGGAATGGTCAGAAAACTGATCAATTAGGATGTAACTTTGTTTTTAATAACAAAGCATGCTTTATTTTGTGGAGTTTATTTGTGGTAGTTTTGATCACATCCAATACAATTGTCCTAATGCTTACAATCATATGGTTCCAAGAGCAGTCTTAATGAAGACTGGCCTAAAAACTGTCAAAAATGCAAAGCCTCTTAGTACTGTTAGGTCTGTTAACACTGCCAGACCTTTTAGTACTGCTAGGACAGTTAATACTGTTAGGCCTTATAATACTGCTCACCCAAAATCAACAGTTTCTTGTGCTAGACCAAAGTCACACTTTCAAAATAAAGCACAATTAACTGTTCAAAGGCCCTTTTACAAGAATACAGCATTAACAAAAAGGTCTAATATTCAAAATATTAATACTGGTAGACAAACTGTTAATACTGTTAGGCCAAATGTTAATACTGTCAGGGCAAGGGGATTTAATGCTGTTAAGCCCTCAGCATGTTGGGTTTGGAGACCTATCAAACCCAATGGTGCATCACTAGTCTTTAACAAATATAATTACATTGATGCACGAGGCAGATCCAAGTCAGTAATGGCTTGGGTCCCCAAAGGTAACTAACTTCAAAAGTTTTGTGTGCAGAGCAATTCACAGCTAAATGATAAAGGATTTGTGGATAGTGGATGCTCAAGGCACATGTCTGGAAACATAGCCCATCTTTCAGATTTTAAAGACTTTGATGGTGGTTATGTTACTTTTGGTGGAGGAGCAAATGGAGGAAGAATCACTGGTAAAGGTACAATTAAAACTGACAAACTTGATTTTGAAGATGTATACTTTGTCAAAGAGTTGAAGTTCAACCTTTTTAGTGTCTCACAAATGTGTGACAAAAAGAACTATGTTCTTTTTACTGACTCTGAATGTCTTGTTTTGTCTCCCAATTTTAAGATTTGCCTGATGAAAATCAGATACTTCTTAAAATTCCTAGACAGGATAACATGTACAGTTTTGATATGAAAAACATAGTTCCTAAAGATGGTTTAACTTGTCTAGTTGCAAAGGCTACATCTGAGGAATCAATGTTATGGCATAGGAGGCTTGGTCATGTAAATTTTAAAAATATTAATAAACTTGTCAAAGAAAATCTTGTAAGAGATTTGCCTTTAAAAAGATTTGAGAATGACCAAACTTGTGTTGCCTGTCTTAAAGGCAAGCAACACAGAGCCTCTTGTAAGACCAAGGCCTTTAGTCCCATTACTAAGCCATTGTTTATGCTGCATATGGATCTCTTTGGTCCAACTTTTGTTAGTAGTCTTATGCATAAAAAGTACTGCTTGGTAGTCACTGATGATTATAGTAGATTTTCATGGGTTTTCTTTTTAAAAACTAAGGATGAAACAACTGAGATCCTTAAAAACTTCATAAAAGAGATAGAAAACCTAGTGGATAAGAAAGTGAAGATAATCAGAAGTGATAATGGGACAGAGTTTAAAAACAAAGTGTGATGGATGAGTTCTGTAAGAAAAAGGTATCAAAAGAGAATACAAGTGTACAAGGACAAAACCACAACCAAATGGTGTAGCTGAAAGAAAGAATAAGACTCTCATTGAGGCTGCTAGAACAATGTTAGCAGACTCTAAGTTACCTACAACATTTTGGGCAGAAGCTGTTTCTACTGCTTGCTATGTATAAAATAGGGTCTTAGTAGTCAAGCCTCATAATAAGAGCTCCCTATGAACTCTTTAAAGGGCATTATACCAGCCTATAGCGCTCATGAAGCCATATGGATTGTCATGTTACAATTCTTAAATACCTTAGATAAGTTGGCACAGTTTGATGGAGAAAAGTGTTGAAGGTTTTCTTGCTGGGTATTCTTTAAGTAGTCAAAGCTTTATTGTAACAACAATAGAACCCAGGAAATACAGGAAAACTTCATGTTGGGTTCCAAAGAGAATAAACCTATTTTAGAAGAGAAATGGTCCCTAGTGCTGTTTGATCTTGGATTCACTAATCCCAATCATGAACTATGTACCTAGTAGTTGCACGGGACTTTGTTCTAATATTCTGCAGGTATCACAAGGAGTTTACCTGATTCTAGCACATCTACTTCAACAAGATCAAGATTGTATTTTCATGGCCTAATTTGGAAGGATGCTTCATACTTTGATGATGCTTTGAATCAAATCTGTTCATATGTAGCAAATACAAGATCAATGATATGACTGCATGAGATGCAAGTTTTTAGGATAATGGTATTGATGATCAACAAGTTAATACTGGCCAAGAGAGTCCCAAGTTAATACTGGTAGTTAGAGAATGATTAGTAATTGCTGCCTCCCTGAAGTTAATTACGGCTACTCCTGAAGGCTTGATGGACACAATTCTTACAACTGAAGACACACAAGGTGAATAGATCAAGAAATCTGAATTAGGAAATATTTCAGCGCATCTTATCAAAGTTTCTCCACTCCTCATACAAGAATTCACAAATGATCATCCAATTGAATCATGTGATGGTGATGTGGTAGTCTTCTGTTCAACAAGAAATGGATGACAACATCTTATTCTGAACCTAGGATTTTCTTGGTGACATATATGAATGGAAAGACTCACCACACTTACATAATGCCATTTGCCAGTTTCTTTACTCAAGATAGAACCAAAGAGAGTTTCTAAAGCTCTCAGTGATCCCGGCATGGTATAGCAATGCATAAGAACTCAATAATTCAAATAGCAAAATGTATTGGTTCTTGTAGACTTGCCTAAAGGTCATAGGGCTATTGGTACAAAGTGGGTCTACAGAAACAAGAAAGATGAGAGGGGAATAGTCATCAGGAACAAAGCAAGACTTGTTGCCCAAGGACATACACAAGAAGAGGGCATTGACTATGATGAAGTATTTGCTCCAGTGGCTAGGATTGAGGCTATAAGAATATTCCTGGCCTATGCTTCTTATATGGGTTTTACTGTCTACTAAATGGATGTCAAAAGTGCCTTTTTATATGGTCAAATTGAAGAGGAGGTGTATGTATGTCAACCTCCAGGATTTGAAGATCCTGACCATCCTGATAAAGTTTACAAAGTTGTGAAAGCACTTTATGGACTTCATCAAGCACCCAGAGCTTGGTATGACACATTGGCCACTTATCTTTTGAGCATAAATCTTCAAAGAGGACAGATTGATCAAACTCTTTTCATCAAAAGTCAACAGGGGCATATTTTCCTTGTTCAAATCTATGTAGATGACATCATTTTTAGATATACCAAGAAGGAGCTGTGTGAATAATTTGAGAAGCTTATGAAGGATAATTTCTAGAATGAGATTCTATGAGAATTCACCTTCTTTTTGGGTTGGCAAGGTCCAACAACGAAAGAAAGGCATATTATATAATCAAGCTACATAGTGTCCATAGAAATTCTGAGGAAGTTCAACTACAAGGCAGAAGTGAAGGTCTGCCACCACACCCATCTAAAGATTTGGAAAAGCCATTGGGTTAAAGATGCAGATGCTGATATGTTGATGAACATCATAATAGATCCACCATGATGTTGGAATCTTTGAGTATCTTACAAGCATCAAGACCATATATTTAATGTTTGCAGTTTGTGCATTTTGCAAAGGTTTCAAGGTGTCCCCACAAACTTCCCATCTCTTAGCTGTCAAAAGAATTTTAAATACCATCAAAGGCAAACTATCCTTTAGGTCTTGTGGTGATCTATATGATTCTCCATTGGAGTTAGTTGCCTTATACTGATAGTGACTATGGCTAGAGCTACACTTGATAGGAAGTCAACCACTGGAGTGTTGTCAATAAGTTTAGGAAATAGGTTGATTCATGGCAGCAAGAAACAAATTTTAGTTGCCAAGTTCTACAACAACTGAAAGCTGAAATATGTGGCTCGCTGCCAGTTGCTGTAGATAAATTCTCATTGATCCGAAAACCAATTGCTTAGATTCATGGCACAATTTTAAATGAAACACTGTTATTTACAATGACAATAACCAGTTACTATCTGTATAATAGAAAATCCTGTACAACACTCAAAAAAAAACAAAAAAAATAGAATTAGCATCACTTTATAATGAGATTGGTAATACTAAAAAGTTGATTCAAATGCCAAAGTTTGACACTCAACTTAATGTAGCAGATCTTCTTACAAAAACAGTTTTGATATGCTGGTAGATTTCAATAACTGTCTCATAATTATTTGAATGCCTCAATCCACCTAAGAGGCCCAAATCTCTTGTTAGTTTTGTAATGTTTGTTCAATGTTCTAGTACTATTTTTATATTTAAATTAATACTTTAGCTAATTCTTCATTATAGTAACTATACTAGTTAATATTAAAACTGTTTGTTCTAAACTGTTACTTATATTAGTACAAAAAAAACATCTGGTTATTTTCTAAGTATCATTTTATTTTTTGTTAACAATCCTGTGAATAACACTTAATACTGTTAAACAATGAAACAATGTTTGGATTATGTTTTACTTTCTTGGTTTTAAACTAACTTTTTCAGGAATAAACAATGAGGTGTCAAATTGGGTACCCATAATGTTTATTTGAGGATGGATGAAACCATGTGGTTGGTCTTAAGTGTTGGTCGTTACACACCACACAACAAATGGTCATCAATTAACCATGTCTAATAGAATCAAGGATTGACTAGTCCAAAGCAAAACGGCTACTGGTTAAAGACTTTATCCCAAATTCTTGACATAGATGAATAGTTTTACGTCAAAACTATATGGTACCTAAATGCCACCATGTTTTTACAATGAAGGATGGCTAGTCGCAGAGCAAACGCTACTGGTAAAGACTTCCCAAATCCTTTCTGATAGTTGATAGTTTACACTCAAAACTAATGGTTAGCATGTGCACACATGTTTTTTCCTAATGAAGCAATGGCTAGTCCAAGCAAACTGCTCATTGGTAAAGACTCATCAACCTCCAGTCTTAATGGCTGGTAGTTTGCCAAAAACTACACTTAATGTTGATTTAGAAGAGCTTAAACAAAAGAGAAATGTGAGCTCAAAAACAAAATAGAGCTGTATAGAAAAATAGACAGAGGACAAAAGTGAGCCAAACATATTGAGAGAAGAAATGTGAAGCTAAAACAGAAAAGAAGATTGTGTGAAGTTATTCTTTTAATCTTACAACATATTATTTTTCTGTACTTGTCTTATGTGGTGGGAAGAAGTTAATACGCTTAGGACAATTTTTAGTACTTCTCTTTGAGGCCAAACTTAATACTGGCTAAAGGATGCCCGTTTAGTACTATTTGGGGCCAAACGAAGCTATTTTCATTAATTAATAAGCCGTTGAGATATTCCTTCCGCCGAAAAAAAAAAAAAAAAAAAATAAAAAAAATAAAAAATTAACAAATAAATATAATTACACCTATGGAATAGGGGTTTGAAACCAATTGGAACTTTCGTTGGATCAACTATTTATTTCATATGATTTATTCACAATACCTTCAATTTACTCAATATTGGTCAACTAATATCTCTCTGTTTTCTCTATTAAATTGGAATTAACTTTCTCTAGCACTTATTCTTACATACACGATCATATCCCACTCAATTCCTCACAACTTTACTCATGGCAAATTTTTGGATTTTTGGTGACAATGAGCATAACATGGGTTAGCATTTCTGGAAAAATCTTCGGAAGTGCAGGTGTTTCATCAAAGATCATCGATTTCATCACTCAAGTCTATTTGCTATGGCACTTACTAGAAGCCAGAGGTATGTGATCCTATTATAAAAACAATTTTGGAGTCTGCTGAGGCTTGACAGATGTATTGGCGACGTCAGATTAATGCAACATTGATGGACACTCCTCTTTCAATCACTGAGTTCTTGCACGACGCGTCGCAAAGAACCTTCGTGATGACAGATAAGTGAGTGTCCATCAATAGTAGCATTAATCTTGACGTCGCCAATACCATCTGTCAAAGCCTCAGCAGACCTCCAAAATTGTTTTATAAAGGATACACATACCTCTGGCTTCTTAGTAAGTGCATAGCAAATATGACTTCGAGTGATGAAATCTATGATCTGATGAAACCCTGCACTTCCCGAAGATTTTTCCAGAAATGCTACCATGTTATGCTTGTCACAAAAATCCAAATTTGCCATGAGTAAAGTTGTGAGGAATTGAGTGGGATATGATCGTGTATGTAAGAATAAGTGCTAGAGAAAGTTAATTCCAATTTAATAGAGAAAACAGAGAGATATTAGTTGACCAATATTGAGTAAATTGAAGGTATTGTGAATAAATCATATGAATATATAGTTGATCCACGAAAGTCCAATTGGTCAACTCCTAGTTCCAATAGGAATTTTGGCGGAAATATCTCACGGCTACATTAATAATGAAAAAAGCTGTTAGGCCCCAAATAGTACTCAACGGTCCTCATCAGTATAAGTTTGGCCTAGCAGTACTAAAAAATGCCTAGCAGTATTAACTTTCTCCACCCATAAAGCAGTACCAACTCCAAGTTTGTAAACTGTAAAAGAATAACTCACACACAATCTCTCTTTTCATGTTTTTAGGCTCACATTTCATCTCTCACACATTCTTTTGGGCTCACTTTCACTCTCTTCTATTTTTCATACAGCTCTCTTTCTGTTTTTTGAGCTCACCAATTCTCTCTTTTGTTTAAGCTCACAAAATCACATAAAGTGTAAGTATTTATGGTCAAACACCATCCATAAACGGATTTGATGAGTCTTACCAATAGCCTTTGCTTTGGACTATCCATTGCTCATTCGAAAAAATAAAAACATGTGGCCATGATAACCATATAGTTTTGAGTAAACTATCAACTATCAACGGATTTGGGAAGTCTTTACCAGTAGCCGTTTGCTCTGGACTAGCCAATCCTTCATTGTAAAAACATGGTGCATTGAGGACCATATAGTTTTGAGTAAACTATCAACTACACGATTATGGGAAGACTTTACAAGTAGCCGTTTGCTCTGGACTAGTCAATTCTTGATGTCTATTAGACATGGTAAATTGATGACCATTTGTTGTGTGGTGTAACGACCAACACTTTAAGAACAACCAACATGTTTCCTCCCCTCAAATAATACATTACACGGTCAGTACCCCATTTGACACCCTCATGTTTATCCTGAAAGAAGTTAGCTAAAACCAGAAAAACATAATCCAAACATGTTTCCATGTTTATAACAATTACATTTTAAGTTTATTCACAGGATTAACAAAAAAAATACATAGAAATAACCAGCAGTACTAACTATAAGTAACAGTTTTAACAAACAGTTTTAAATATAACTAGCAGTACTAATGAGATCTAGCAGTATTAATTTACAAATAACAAATAGTACTAACATTGAACAAACTACACAAAACAAACAAGAGATTTGGGCCTTAGGGATTGAGCATTCCAATACTTGAGACCAAGTATTGAAATCTACCACCATTAAAACCTTTTGTAAGAAGATCAGCTACATTAAGTTGAGTGTCAATTTAGCATTTGAATCAACTTTTAGTATTACAAAACTCTTATAAACAGTGATGCCTAATCTCTATAAGCTTTTGTTTAGAGTGTGTACAGGATTTTCTATTAACAATAGTACTGGTATTGTCCAATTTAAATAACAGTGTTCATAAAAATTGTGCCCATAATCAAAGCAATTGGTTTTGATCCAGAGACTTACTCTACAGCAACTTGCAGCAGCACATATTCAGCTCCAGTAGTAAGAAGTGGCAACTACAATTTGGTTCTTGCATGCCAAAACATCAACCTATATCCTAACAAATTGACACATCCAGTGGTTTGACTTCCTATCAAGTGTAGTCTCTATCATAGTCACTATGCAGTATAGATCAAACTAAACTCCAATGGAGAAATCCTTAAATACCAAAAGACCTAACGATATTTGCCTTTGAGGTATCTAAAAATACTTTTGACACCTCTAAGAGATGGGAAGTTTTTTGGGGACCACCTGAAACCTTGCACATGCACGAAACTGCAACCATAATATCTGGTCTAGATGCTGTAAGAAACATCAAAGACCAATCATGGTATCTATAAAAGATTTCATCACATCATCACACTGCATCTTTAACCAATGCTTTTCCAAATCAGTGGGAGTGGAGGCAGACTTCACATCTGTGTTGTTGAAACTTCCTCAGAATTTACAATGGACATATTATCTAGTACTAATAAATATGCCTTTCTTTCTTTGTTGGACCTGCAACCCCCAAAAAATAAGGTGAAATTCTCCCCTAAACTCATCTGAAACTATCCATCATAACTTCTCAAATTAATCCACCGCGCTCCTTCTTGTTAAATCTACAAAATGATGTCATCTACATAGAATTGAAAACAAGGAAAATATGCCCCTGTTGACATTTTGATGTAAAAGAGTTTGATCAATCTGTCCGCATTGAAATCTATTGGCTCAGAAAGATAAGAGCCAATGTGTCATGACCAACTCTGGTGCTTGATGAAGTCCATAAAGTGCTTTTCACAACTTTGGTAAACTTTACAGTATGTCAGGATCTTCAAATCTGGAGGTTGACATACATACACCACCTCTTCATATGACCATTCTAAAAATGGCCACTTTTGACATCCATATAGTAGACAGTAAAACCCATATAAAAGCATAAGGCCAAGAAATATTCATATAGGCCTCAATCCTACCACTGGAGCAAATACTTCAATCATAGTCAAATGCCCCTCTTGTGTATGGCCTTGGGCAACAAGATCATTAGCTTTGTGTTCCTGATGACTATTCCCCTCTCATCTTTCTTGTTTCTATAGACCCACTTTGTACCAATAGCCCTATGACCTTTAGGCAAGTCTACAAGAACCCATACATTTTGCAGTTTGAATTGTAGGAGTTCTTCTTGCATTGCCTCTACCCATGCAGGATCACTGAGAGCTTTAGAAACTCTCTTTGGTTCTTCTTGAGATAAGAAACAGGCAAAAAGGCATGTATGTAAGTCCTGTGATCTTTCTTCATATAAGGCACCAAGAAATCCTAGTTTCGAGAATAAGAATGTCATCCTTCATGTTTTAACAGAAGACTCACATCACCAATCACATCGATCCAATTTGGTGATCATTGTGAATTCTTGTATGAGGATTGGAATAAAACTTCCATAAGATGGTGAAATATTCCCTAATTCAATTTCTTGATCCTCCACTTGTGTGTCTTCAGTTGTAGGAATTGGTCCCATCAAGCCTTCAGGAGTAGCAGTATTAACTTCAGGAGCAGCAATACTAACTTCTCTACTACCAGTATTAACTTGTGGACTGGCAGTATTAACTTGTTGATCATCAATACCATTATCCTAAAAACTGCAATCATCATGAGTCCTATCTTGATCTTGTATTTGTACATCATGAACAGATTTGATTAAAGCATCATCAAAGTATGAAGCATCCTTCCAAATTGGCATGAAAATACAATCTTGATCTTGTTGAGTAGATGTGCTGGACTCAGAAACTCCTTGTATACCTGCAGAAATATTAGAAAAAGTCCCTGCAACCACTGGTACATAGTTCATGGATTGGGTTAGTGAATCAAGATCAAACAGCCACTTGGGACCATTTCCTTCTAACATAGGTATTTATTCCCCTATGGAACCCAGCATGCAATTTCTGTACTTTCCTGGTTCTAATGTTGTATACCCTAAAAGCTTTGCTACTTAAAGAATACCCAACAAAGAAACCTTCATCACTTTTTCCATCAAACTTGCCCAACTTATCTAAGGTATTAAGAATTGTAACATGACATCCAAATGGCTTCATGAAGCCTATAGCTGGTTTAATGCCCTTAAAGAGTTCATAGGGAGTCTTATTATGAGGCTTGACTACTAAGACACTATTTTATACATAGCAAGCAGTAGAAACAGCTTCTGCCCAAAATGTTGTAGGTAACTTAACTCTGTGCTTACATTGTATCTACTAGGCATTACCTCAATGAGAGTCTTATTCTTTCTTTCAGCTACACCATTTTGTTGTGGTGTCCTTGCTACACTGTATTCTCTTTTGATACCTTTTTCTCTACAGAACTCCATCACATCAACATGGTTTTTTAAATTCTGACCCATTAACACTTCCTGTTATCTTAACTTTCTTATCCACTAGGTTTTCTATCTCTTTTATAAAGTTTTTAAGGATCTCACTAGTTTCATCCTTAGTTCTTAAAAAGAAAACCCATGAAAATCTACTATAATCATCAGTAATTACCAAGCAATACTTTTTATGCATAAGACTGCTAACAAAAGTTGGACCAAACAGATCCATATGCAGCATAAACAATGGCTTAGTATTGGGACTAAAGGCCTTGGTCTTACAAGAGGCTCTATGTTGCTTGCCTTTAAGACAGGCAACACATGTTTGGTCATTCTCAAATCTTTTTAAAGGTAAATCTCTTACAAGATTTTCTTTGACAAGTTTATTAATATTTTTAAAATTTACATGACCAAGCTCTCTAGCCTAACATTGATTCCTCAGATTTACCTTTACAACTAGACAAGTTAAACATCTTTAGGGAAACTATGTTTTTTCATATCAAAATGTACAAGTGTTCTTGTCTTAGGAATTTTAAGGAGTAATCTGATTTTCCATCAGCAACATAAAATTGGGAAGATAGAACAAAGACATTCAGAGACAGTAAAAGAAACATATCTTTTGTCACACATTTGTGAGACACTAAAAAGGTTGAATTCAAACTCTTTGACAAAATATACATCTTCAAAATCAAGTTTATCAGTTTTGATAGTACCTTTACCAGTGATTCTTCCTCCATTTGCTCCTCCACCAAAAGTAACATAACCTCCAACAATACCTTATGAAATCTGAAAGACTGAAGCGATGTTTCCAGACATGTGCCTTGAGCATCCACTATCCACAAATCCTTTTTCATTTAGTTGGGAATTGCTCTGCACACAAAAACTTATGAAGTTAGTTATCTTTGGGGACCCAAGCCATTACTGACTTGGATCTGCCTCGTGCATCAATGTAATTATATTTGTTAAAAACTAGTGATGCACCATTGGGTTTGATAGGTCTCCAAACCCAACATGCTGAGGGCTTAACAACATTAAATCCCCTTGCCCTGACAGTATTAACATTTGGTCTAACAGTATTAACAGTTTGTCTACTAGTATTAATATTTTGAACATTAGGCCTTTTTATTAATTCTGTGTGCTTGTAAAAGGGCCTTTGTGCTTGATTTTGAAAATAAGTCTTTGGTCTAGCACAAGAAACTGTTGGTTTTGGGTGAGCAGTATTATTAGGCCTAACAGTATTAATAAACTTAGCAGTACTAAAATGTCTGACAGTGTTAACAGACCTAAACAAGTATTAAGAGGCTTTTATTGGGTTTGAATTTTTTAGTCAAGTCCTCATTAAGACTGCTCTTGGAACCATATGTTTATAAGCATTTGGACAATTGTATTGAATGTGATCAAAATTACCACAAATAAAGCATGCCTTGTTATTAAAAACAAAGTTACACCCTAATTGACCAGATTTATGACCATTCCAACTTCTATGGTTCCCCCTAGGTCTCTGTGACCTATACATCTCAGCATACCTAACTAACCTTCTACTTGGATTTACAGTTTTAACTGACTCTTTCTTAGTAGCAATAGGTACATCAGCTTTCTTTTCTTCCTTAGGAATAGACTCAACTTCTTCCTCATCATCTGACACCCAATCTTCAATAATTGGAGCATCAGTATTCTCTCTAGCCTTTTTAGGTTCTTCTACCCTAACATGATTAGCAGGATGGAAAAACTTTTCTTTCCAATCTTTGTCTACTGCAAGTAGGACACAACAGATTCTAGTTTCAGTAACAGCTTGTGTTGTTGTTGTTAAAGAGACATCAGTAATTCTCCTTAGAATAATTTGACTCTCTATCAAAAACCAGTGTAATTGCTTTAAACTTGAATCCCAAGGCCATACCCATTTACCTCATTTGTTTTGAATTCCTCACAGACCTGACAATACAATTCTAAAGGTGGTTGGTCCTGTTAAGAAATAAGGATGAGGTGAGGGAAGCAGTAAACCAAAACCCCTTTTACTCTTGGCAGTTACCCTGACTTGCTAACAAAATCATCTAAGTCTTTAGATGATTTTTCAAACTTTGCTAGCTTAAATTCAAACCCCTCTTTTTCTTCCTTAACTTTTTCAAGTTCAGTCTAACTAATCCTCATTAATAATCCTTAATGACCGACACCTCAATTCCTCACAAAGCAATCTCTTCAGAAAACAGGACTTCAGATTCTTTATATTTAACTACTGTTGCTTCTAAAATTGACAGACCTCTTTTAATGTATCTGCTATTAAAAGCAGTATCATCAATTTAACTAGTTAAATCATCATTTTAAAAACCTTGTTTTTTTTTTTTTAAGAGCTTCATAATTTTGCAAACAAGATTTAGAACAAGATTTATCATTTGATACCTCAGAATCTGTGAATGTCATGAGAGCCATGTTTGCTTGAATTTCATCCTCTGCCATGTCACTCCAATCAAATCCAGCACCATCTATAGCACACATTGCCTTTTCAGAAGCATCTTCAATCCTTACTGCCTTTGATGAGCTTCCTTGATTCCAATTTCTGTTGTCTTTACTTCTTGGTGCTCTGCATTCTCTGGCAAAATGTCCCATTTTATGACAGTTGAAACATTCTACTTTTGATTTATCATATCCAGCAGTACTACTTCCATCAATGATGATCTTCCTTCTAGTTCTCTGATAGAACTTTCTTGCCCTCATGCTCAGCAGTGCCATATTCCACTTTAGATCCATTTCTTCCAAATCATCATCATGAATTTGCTCAAGATCTTCATGAACAAGTTGAAGAACCCTTTGTTTAGTGGACAAAAGGCATAAACTGTGACATCACTAAAACTAGCAGTACTAGTTTCAGTACTAGCAGTATTAACCTTGGTGTTGCCAGTACTAACTCCAGTGTTAACAGTATTAATAGTATTAGTACTGCTTTAGACTTGAAGTGGATAGAAAATAAAAAAAAAAAAATGCCAAGTTCTTGTCATCATTATTAGCAGCAACAGTTCTTTTAACCTTTTGTTCAACAATTTTAAAATTGTTGTACAAATCATCCAAACCCATAGTTTCAAAGTCGGGTTTGTTCATCCAGACAACTACATGAGTATCCCATTCTGAAGGTAAGCTTCTCAAAAACTTAACATTTAAATCCTCTGCAGGAGTATCTACACCAAGAATTGCCAATCTACTAACAAGCTTTTGTAGCCTGTTAAAGATAGAGTCCAAAGATTCTGAGCTTGTAGCATTGAAGTTTTCATACTGTTGCTTCAGTAAGGCCTTTTGTGTCTTCTTTGTAGCATCATTTCCTCCAAAGCGAGCTTTAATAGCTATAAACATAGATTGAGCATCAGCATACTGGTTAAAGGTAAGCTGATGTTCATTTGGGAGTGCCATGAGGAGAAGACTTCTGGCTTTGACATCATTCTTCTTGCAAATCTTTTCTTCAGTAGTAGATGGTACAGTCATCTTCAGTGCTGTTGATGGACCAGAATCTGGTGCTGTAACAGGAATAGGCACCCATGAATTTCCATTTTCTATAACTTCCCACAATGCATAGTCTTGAATCTGAAAGTATTGCTTGATTCTGATTTCCCACATCTCATACTCTCCTAGTTTGAGAATGGGAAGCTTTGCCAACGAATTGTTCTGAGAATTTTCTAACTCCATTTTCCCTAGATCAAAGTATCTCAAAGCACAGGCTCTGATACCACTTGTTGATCCCACGCCTTGATCGATTCTTTATGATATAAAGAGTTTGTTACCTTGGAAGAATCCAAAATAACAAAGATTGAGACTTTGTATGTATACCAAAGTGTATGCGGAATCTACACTTTGATACTCTAGAGAAATTTATAAATGAAACAGTAATGATCACACTCAAACAATAAACACAAAACTCACTGCTTCAATATTATAAATAATACGAGTACTCTTTAAGTACTGGGGTTACAAAACCTTGAAGCTATTACAAAATTCTCTCTAAATGTATCTCTTAAAGTTCTATCTATCACTACTCTAGGGATCTCCTTTTATAGAAATACAAGGAGCCCTTTACAAATATATCTGCCTATCTATTAGGATCAGTTACAATTCAAAACTAAATATCCTGAAATGTTCTCTACGCATTCTTATCTTTAGTTCATCAGCTTTGACCATTTAGCAGTATAAACTCCTTCAACTAGCAGTATTAAATAATATTGACAGTTCTAACTTAATACTGGCAGTACTAACTTTGTACTGGCAGTACTAACTCCTTTAGTACTGTTGGCAGTATAAAGTCATATGAAGATTTATTCCTAACAATCACCACCTTTGCAGTTACTATCTTCTGACCGCAGGACAAATAGGCCCGAGATTACACTACCACCTCGGAAGAGGTTGGGTGTTGACCTTGGTCCTAGGTACGAGATTGGAGAGTGTTCATCCGTTGCTGCCGCTAGACTGACTGGAGGTCGTAGGGCAGACTATGGGTTTGTCGGTACTATGGATACCGAGATTAGACGACAAAGAGCCGAGTAGATCGGCTATGTGATTAGAGATGTTTGGGTAAACCCGAGAGAGACTGTTGAGGAGGTAGCACTAATGACCCTTAAAGGGGTCAATACTAGGGTGACTGAGCTTACTGCAGTCCAAGAGCAGGACACGCAAGATATCTATGCTGTGATAGGGGATACTCAGGACAGGCAGACCCAGATATATCAGAGTGTTGAGACATTGGTTGATGATAGTCAGTACCACTATGAGACTGCATGACTACTAGATCAGGAGGCTCTGGTTTCCCGAGAGGCATGGGGATGCTCCATAGAGGTTAGCTATATGACACGTTTAGAGATTATGGCATTACGCTCTGTAGTGATGGGTCAACAGGCAGTGATTTCACAATTGCATGCAGCTGACCGTAAGAGTCAGGCTGTGACTTCAGAGATGCTACAGGCAGACCACAGGAGGCAGGCAGAGATTGCATCATTACAAACATTAGACCGTACCTGACAAGAGTAGCTTGTGCAGACTTTGACATTGATGCAGTCGCTACAGAAATAGGTGACCACTTTACAAGGACATGTGACAGCACTGCAGGGACAGTAAGGACCATCTGGAGGTCCAGCACAGCCAGTTGCACCAAAGGAGGCCGGTAGTAGTTCATAGATCAGGTTATGACTAGTTGTTTTGTATATAGCCTACTAAGTATTACGGGTGACTCCCGGCTAGTAGGGCTCTAGGTTTATGTTGTATTCGTAGCTATCTTTTGTTAGCCGGCTAAGTATTATGGGTTTTATACCCAGCTAGCATGGTAGTAGGATTTGTATTTTCATTTCTTGTATCAAGAAATCGTGTATGTTTTCCATGTATATATAGAATGGTGGTAATATGTCAGGAATGTAATATGTTTTGGTTGTAATCAAATTTATGTGAATGAATGTCGATTTATCTATACCAGTGTTGAACTCAGTTCAGTTATATATTTCACTGTGGGATGTGATCTTGTTTTATTTATTGTGTATATGTTATGTCATGGTTAAGATTTTATGAAATCTAACGGGTGTTATACTTTTTGTGATTGAAGAAAATGGCACCGAAAAGAACCACGAGGGCTAGACCAGCCCCAGAAACAACAACTACTACCACATCTGTCACCAATGCCCAACTTCAGGCAATGATTAATCAAGGTGTCACTGCTGCACTGGCAGCACGTGATGCAACTAGGAATGGCGATGACAGCCATACCTCGAGAACGGGTGTCAGGAGGACTGAACGCGTTGCTCGAGAGTGCACCTATCAAGACTTCATGAAGTGCCAACCTCTGTATTTCAAAGGCACTGAGGGAGTTGTTGAATTAACTCAATGGTTTGAAAGGATGGAGACTGTGTTTCGCATAAGCAACTGCTCTGTGGATAATCAGATCAAGTTTTCCACTTGTACACTTCTCGCAGGTGCTTTGACGTGGTGGAACTCCTACGTTAGGATTGTTGGTCAGGATGTTGCGTATGCAATGACGTGGACATATTTAAGAAAGAAAATGACTGACAAGTACTGTCCGAGGAATGAGATGAAGAAGCTCGAGGTTGAGTTATGGAATTTGAAAGTGAAAGGTACCGATGTGACAGGGTACAATCAACGATTCCAAGAACTAACACTACTGTATGTTAGAATGTTTCCTGAAGAATCGGAGAAGGTTGAAAGGTATGTCTGTGGGTTGCCCGGCATGATTCAGGGAAGTGTTGTGGCATCAAAACCGAAAACCATGCAGGAGGCTACTAAAATGGCATCCGAACTGATAGATAAGAAAATCAACACTATCGCTGAAAGGCAGGCTGAAAACAAGCAGAAGTTTGATGACATTTCCAAGAACAACCAGAACCATCCACAACATAACAAAAGGCAGAATACTGGCAGAGCCTACACTGAAGAGCTGATGCTGCTAGAAAATGGTGGACAGGGAGACCATACGGAAGGGCCTAGACCTCTGTGTTTCCAAATGTAACTATTCCCATGATGGTCTTGTGCTCCCAAATGCCACAAGGTGCAACGATTTGGTCATTATTCGTGACTGCAAGAATCCCCTAAATGTCACATAGGGCTAATCAGAGGGGCAACGGGTTTGTTTTGAATGTGGTGCTTAGGGGGCATTTCAGGAAGGATGTCAAATTGAAGAACAACAACAACCGGGGAGGTAATGGGTTTAGAAATGCCAATGGCTCAGAACACAAGGAGCTATGCCATGGGCTATGCAGTGGGCAACCCCAGACAAAATGTAGTCACAGGTTTACGTTTCTCCTAAACAACCGATATGCCTCATTTTAGATTGATACCGGGTGCCGATAGGAATTTTGTAGTCTACTGCAATTAGCTCTTGAACGTGTTATCACTCCAACTGCTTAGATCTGCATTTATAATGTCGAACTAGCCGTCGGGCGATTGTTGTTTTTTTCAGGGTTAAACACTAGTATTCAGGGTTGTACGTTATACTTCTTAAATTCGTCCTTTTCAACCATAGGACCTAACGCCCGTAGTGAACTAGGTAGTTTTGACGTGTAAGTGGTATGAATTGGTTGGCAAGAGTACCATGCAGTTATTATCTGTGCGGAAAAGATCGTTCGTATTCCTTTTGGATGGACGAAAAATTTTTTATAAGTTCAAGGGTTGACGGATAGCAACAATGAAACCACGGGACCGATTAAACATCATCTCGTGTATTGTACTAAGGCTAAGAGTATTTATCGAAGGGATATCATGTATCCTTAGCAAATATCACCGCAACCAATGCTCGAAGGACAAGTCAAAGGGGAAAACTACTGGCAGATGTGCCAGAGTTGTTCAGAATTTCTGAAGTCTTTCCTGAGGACTTGCCGGGTATACCACCCACTCGACAAGTGGAGTTTCGAATCGATTTGGTACCTGGTGCTACACCTGTAGCACGGGCACCATATAGATTAGCACCCGTCCAAAATGAACGGAACTAAGCAGAAGCCAACTACAGGACTTAATGGACAAATGCTCATATAGACCAATAGTTTCTCACCCTAGGGAGCTCCGGTTCTTTTGTAAGATAGAAAAGTTGGGATCTTTTCGGATTTTGTGCTTCATTATAGGAATTGAACAAACTGACAGTGAAGAACCGCTACCACTACAAGGATCGATGACCTTAGTCGACCAGCTGCAAGGATTCGGGTATTTATTTATTGATCGATCTGAGTCAGGGTATCACCAGTTGTGAGTTCGAGAAGATGGACTCCAAGACTGCATTCAGGACTCGTACGCGTCACTATTGAATTCCAAGTCATGTCTTTGTTTACTAATGCATCGGACCTGTGTTCATGAGGACCTTATGAACCGGAGTGTGTAAACCGTATCTGGACAAGGTTTGTAATTGTCTTCAATCTCGGATAACATTTTGATTACTCCAAAAGTAAGAAGGAACATGAGGAACACTTAGGAAGATCTCTGAAATTGCCTTAAGAAGGAAGAATTGTTACTCTAATGTTCTCCAAGTGTGAATTTTGGATCTCCAGGGTACAATTCCTCGGTCACGTGATTGACTGTCGAGCGTATCACGTTGACCCTGCCAAGATGAATCTATCAAAGATTGGGCGTTTCCTAAAACACCAATTAGAGATTTGCTAATATTTTGGGGCCTTACCGGCCATTATAGAAGTTTCATCGAAGGGTTGTCAAAGATCGCCAAGTAAATGACCCAAAACTAACCCAGAAAGGTGGTAAAGTTTGATTGGGGTGATAAACAAGAAGCAGTCTTTTTCAACTGTTGAAGCAGAAGCTGGCAGTGTTACCAATCATTGGCCTTACCTGAGGGAAAGCGAGGATGTACATCGATACTTGCGATGCTTTACAAGAGGGTTTGGGGCTGTGTTGTATGCAAAAGAGAAAAGGTGATTTATTTGTATAACAACCCAAGAATTTTCATCAAACTTATTTTACTTACATGAACATAATTGTACGGTTGGGAAATTTTTCGCTTTATTTACTTTACTGCATTGTCAATTCTCATTAGCAAGGTAACTTGACATAACTAAGTAGACAAGCTACACAATCCTATCTATGGCATCTTTGTCTTCATATATTTCAACGCAAAATATCATAACATTTCAAGTCAACTTTAATCATATTCTTATTTAAAGTACATTATTATTACTATAATGTACCATTTGCAAACGTTATTTCCTAAACGGGCTTTAAAAACCCATATTATCGTATACCTCTAAATCCTAATTCGTGAAAGGTTAATATCTAAACGAATGTACAAGCTACTAAAGTCTTAGTACATGTAACTTTTACACAATCTCATATGATTATACTTTTCTCTTCAAAGAAAGGTAACAAGTCTTTTAATACATAATCGTAAGTCATTAACTGCACAAACATCCAAAATAGGACGTTTTAACCTCACGTTTTCCTTTAAAAATCTTGTTACAATGATTGCTTTATAGTAAAGTTACAAGCAAGTCATACAACTTTATTTACAATCCAGTCCTTCTCCTTATTTCATAAGAGTGCAAGAAATCCAAGTCAAAAACCCTAACCCGAGATAATAGTACACCATAACCTATTTATCACGTGCACTTATCCATTTTAAACACTCAACCAAACACTCAAAATAAGTTTGTAAATTAAACTTATTTTCAAACATGAAAATTCCCTATTATATCATTATTTCATAATCTTACTTCATTTACAACTAAGAATTGATCAAGAAACCCTAATTGTACATTTGACCCATTTATTCGATATAAAAACCGTTCAACTCGAATAAGCAAATAAGAACATTTGTAAACTCATGATATTGAGGTTTTACAAACTATTATCCATCATTTCCTATCTTAATTTGGCATTATACTTGAAATAGAACCTAGAAAACCTAAAAGTGCTCATTACATGCCCTAATTCAAACCCACGACCATTTCTTTCCATTTCGACCATTATTAACTCGAACCACCACCCAATTATCATTGATAAATCTATATATACTGCCTAAGATCAATAATTTACCAAACTTAATCCTTTAACCATGAATTATAAGCAAGGAAAGACACGAAAACCCTAATTGCACCTAAATGAGACCCGCGGCCCTATTTCTTCATTTTCAAACCCATTTTAACCCAAACCAATTATAAACTTTTGCTAATTAACATATTCACAGACCTTAAGAACCTATTTTAACCATCCTTGATCATCATACACGAAATGCAACCAAGAAAACTCATGTAAAATTCTTGTCTGTGCTCAAATACAGACCCGCAGCTATTTCGTATCCCAATTTTAACCTATTTAAAACTCTCCCTGTGCAAGATACCACCATGGTATACCTTCTAGATGAACTAGAGCAGCTCACCCAGCTGCTGTAGGTCCTTTCCAATTGGTCCCAAGAATGAGGCCACATGGACCTCTTCTTTTGGCCTAATACAGCCGCTGCAGCATCCAGGCTCACACATCAACCTACAAACGAGTCTACCACATCTACGTGGCCTATCTTATAAACATCCCCTAATAGCTCATACATGTGTCAAGATCAGAGATAGATGCTTTCTTAACCTCCTCATTCCCAAAATGCTATAAATAGAGCCCTTGGTAGCTCTTTAGAACTCGTACCACCCATCTCCTCTCTCAAACCCATAAGGCAGAAATCCTTTGCTCCCATACAATCCTAGGATCATTAAATAAGTTCAAGAGCGATAGCCTGCAGATTGAAGCCTTGGAGTTGAAGAATACAAGGGTTATGAGGGAATACTACCCGAAACGACCCATTTCCACCATTTTTGATCATTGAAGCTCAAACCTAGGTTTTGAATGTTCTAATTCTACTACTACACCCTTATAATGTTCATATGATCCTAAATATACTCTTGTTAAAGTTTCATGCTCATTTTCCATTTTGATCTAAAATCGTACACCCGAAACCCTAATTTTATATTTTTCTTAAAACTAAATGTTATAATGATTAAATATTGTTATAATCTATCCTAGCATGCTTAACTAGATGTTTTAAAATAACCTACTTATATTTGATAAATGAAAAGTAAATTTTGACTTAAAAAACCGCGCGTTTACGTTTTAAAACCCTAATTCGACCCGTTTTGCTTCCTAGCTTAACGAATCGTTATTTTAAACTTTCATTATGTTAAACCTTCATATTTTAGTTTATTATTACATTTATATACTTTTGAATTGTTAAATAAGCTCGTATGCAATTTGGACATGTTTTGTAATTATAATCCTCCTAGGCAAGGGGGTATATATCGTAACTTTGAAAACTTATTAACTATAGGGTTGAATATGTCATTTTATCAAGTTATAGAACAATAGGGGTCTTTTATATCACTTCCAAAGTAAAGGTTTACTTGGTATCTTTATCAATCTTGAAGGACACAAACACGTAAAAAAGTGCAAACTCCAAGGGTATATTTTGCCACTTTTCAAACTCAATGGTCTAAAATATAACATTTTGAAAAAGTATAAAATCATATCTAAAACATTATATGACATAACTTTAATTAACGCTTCTCGTGCTTAACATTTCCAGATATTGAATAAAACGCTTAAAACCGATTATATCATATCACAATACTAGGGAGCTTCATATTAAGGAGTTTCATCTTGGTATTACGTTCTGACTGAGTTGTTGGGTTTACGATTTTTAATGTGACCTAGCTCTCAAACGTTTATGAATGAGTTCGGAATTATGATGGCTAAAAGGTGATTCAATAATTCTAAACACTTAATCCAAAACTCATAACTCTTAAAACTAAAGTTCTAGAAGTTACAATCTTCCTAAGGACTCAACATATTACTCAGCGTGCGTGACGTGAGACTATTTACTAATTTTGCTATTCATCCCTCCCTGTTAAGATTGTGATAGGTCGTAGCTCTTCATTTCAGAATAGTTATTACATCTACCTATAGGTGAGATTCATAACCTGCCTATACTTATTTACATGTTTTATAACACGCGAGGGGGATACATGCTTCGTTACAAACTCTTTTACATACTCATTTATAACAATGTGATTGTTTTTTCAATGACTTAGTAGTTCATAGCCTCACTTTTAATCTTTTTATGCTTTTTCATAAACCCCGTGAGGGGTACTGCTATAAATTACGATCTACAAGTTACAGTTATTCTGGACATATTTACATTGATGTCTAAGTCTATCTATCCTACAAGTCGTTAAAATTTGACTTCAAGTCGTTAATTTGACTTTGGATTTTATTGTGTTTAGTAGTTATAAATCCTACAAAGTCGGTTTAAATCGTGACTTCAAGTCGTTTAAAAATTCGACTTTGGATATTAATCTGTTAGTTATCTTAGATCTACAAGTCATTTAAATTTCAATTCGAGTCGTTAAAATTGACTTTGGATATTAATAAATCCTTCAAGTCATTAAATTTGACTTTGGGTCGTTAAATTGACTTTGGATGTTATAATATGTTGATTATGGCTCTTTGAGTCCGTTATTAATGTGACTTTGTTATGATAATGTAGTTGTGGTGACATGAGAACAAGGACCAATCCAGACCAAACAACTGGCAATAACGGGTTATTACATTGTTCTATGATTCATTGCGAATATTACTAATAACGGGTATATAATAACATGACCCAAGATCATAACAATATCATTTTCATAATAATTGTGTTTATACAATTATTATAACATTACTTGTATTCAAACTGTTTATATCAAACCTATGAATTTCACTCAACCTTTGTGTTGACCCTTTCTAGCATGTTTATCTTAGGTAATTGAGCAATTTGCGGTACGAAGTGGCTGGACAGCCGAAGGTGCCTGAACTTGGTTATAATTCAAACTTTGATATTTTTTGGATTTTAGGACCTGCATTTTGGTAATAACTCTTATATACTGAATGATAAACTAAATTTTTTCAACAACTTCGCTCTTTTAAAGTTGTTTTTTCTATGTTTATGATTGTTGTAATCCATGAAGTAATACCCCAGATTAGCTTCCGCTGCTATATGTCAAAAATGGGGGTGTTACAGATTGGTATCAGCGCTTTATGGTTATAGAGAACAAGATCAAAACCTTAACATTTACCACACTTTCTTTTTAGACCATCAAAGTCCTTTGTGTCCACTACATTCCGGAACAAGTTATGTAAATATACATATAATATTTATAAACTTATGTTATTTGCACATAATAGGTTGTTAACAGAACGATGTCTTCTCCATCACTTTACTTCTGATCTTGAGAATGTTTTTTCTTTATGGAATTTTCTTTACTACTACTTCAGTCTCATCGGATTATTTACAGTTTCTTGGGAAAAGCAGGATCTTTTAACTTTCGCGAAAACTCTACAGATAATAGATACCCACCTCAGTATTTTCAATCTCTCTACAATAATCCTCTATTTGAAGAACGTACAAGCATTTTATGCTAAGGAATTCCCTATTTCATCACCAGATCCTATTACCCCATCAGCTATTTTAACTCCATTTCCGGTATTACCACCATCATTACTATCTAATCCTCGATATTTCTTTATTCTTGAAAAACTATTACCACCTAAGAAGCGAATCCATTCCCCATCTTCTTCCTCAACTACGTTATCTAATTCATCTCGGAATCAAACTTGTAATTTGGTATCACCATCTTCCTCAGTTTCTACTCCTACCCCACCTCAAAGTTTTTGAAATAGGAAAATATGTTCAGATAGATGTATCTGAATCATCAGGAGAAACAAAGTTGAAAGATTATCTTGAGTTATTTAGATGAACTCCATCTCACGCATTGAGAGAATGGAAGAAGACGTATTAATGGTAACAAAATAAAGACGGAACTAAGGGAATCCGCACTCAGGATTTCAGCTTCAAAATGACTGGTTTAGGGCAAAAGGATAAGATTGCCTTGTCACTATAAAAAATTTATGATCTTTGAAAAATCATTGAGGAACATCCAAGCTCGTCACCAACACAATCAGGAAGATCTTTAGGATATATCTTATCGGATCAAAACTTCATCAAGCGTTTATAAAACTTTATCCTTGCACGGGCTGTGGGTATAAATAAAAAGCTTGTCAAATCTTGACTATGTACAGTAAAAAGGCAAGTTATTTATAAAGGCAATCCCATTTCATATCTTATTGTTTCCAACTTATCATCATTTCCACTAATTGCATCATTATCTCCATCTTCATGAATCATGCCATAACCCCCAAGTGCTTAAAATTAAAAAATAAGCATTTCTCTTTAAGCATTTTTAGCATCACATTTTCTTTTAAATATTACCTTTCAAAACTTGTGTGTATTCTTACTACGCTGTTATCGCTTTTGTTGATAGCAATGCCACCAAAAAGGACATCACATCTGAAAACACTTGCCATACTTTTAGCTGCCATCAGCAACTAATTAATGATGGCATTTCTCAGTTCTGAAGCTCAAGCATGCATCAATGGCAAGTGCTAGTAATCCAATAGGAAACCGGACTACTGAACTCCTATTAGAACAAAAAACGAGAAACTATAAAGAGTTCGTTAGCTGTCAACCTTTCTACTTCAATGGAACAGAAGGAGCGGTTAGCCTCATTCGCTGGTTTGAGCGGACTGAATCAGTATTTTCTCGTAGCCACTGTGCCGAAGAAATAAAGTGACATATGCTACCGGTACTTTAACTGATGATGCCCTGTCTTGGTTGGAATCATTACGCCAACCTTATTGGAACTAAAATCAAGCTCAATAAAATCACTTGGACCGAATTGAAAAGACTCTTAACCAATAAGTATTGCCCTCGAACTAAAGTTAAGAAAATGGAAGATGGATTTTACAACTTGGCCGTGAAAGGAAATGATCTTAAGACTTACATTAAGAGATTCCAAGAATTAGCCATTTTATGCCCAAACATGGTACCAAACACCGAGAAACTTATGGAAGTCTTCATCAGTGGATTACCCAAAAGTATTGAAGGAAATGTTATTGCCTCGAAGCCTCAAACTTTGGAGGAAGCCACCAACATAGCCTATAGATTAATGGATCAGATAATAAGGCATGCTTTTGTGCAAGAAATCAATGATCTCAAACGAAAGCTTAAGGATAAGGGAAACATCATCAACAACAATAACTATCAGAATAACTATAACAACAACAACCATAACGATGATTACCACCAACAGCAAAATAGAAGGCAAGAAACCTTCAGGACTTATGCTGCCACCAATGGGTATACATGGAATCTTCCCTTTTGTGAAAGATGCACCCTGCATCACATAGGACCCTGCACTGTCAAGTGTCGGACATGCAACAGAATAGGTCATCTGACCAAGAATTGCAGAAACAAAAGACCAGCTACTAGAAACAACCTACAATCAGTATCCCTAACTTGTAATGTTTGTGGAGAGAAAGGACATTATGCAAATTGGTGCTCAAAAGCAAACCAAAAGGCCAAAGGAGGGCGTACTTAGAGACAAGTATACTTTTCTACTCTAGCAACAACTCTCGAAGATATTCAAGTTCATCACCAAAATCTTCTGAAACACACTTCATAAGTTTAAAAACCCTAAACATCAAGCTACAATCCTTGTTATTTGTTGCTTTTATCCTAATATGAGACACGTAGTATAAGTGTCAACTCTTTTAAAAAGTTTTACATGTAAAGTTATCCGTGGAATAATAAAGTGATGATTCTGTTACATCTTGTTATCTAGTGATATCAAAACTCGACATCATTTGTCAATTCCATTAGTTCCATTATGTTCAACTTTGAATACTCTCCTTATACCTTTGAAACATAAATTATCATTCTCGACTATATGGGCGTCAGTACAATTAATATCTCTATATTTTTCTTACCTTTCATGATCATATCATTTTCTACACCTTACCGTTTTGATATCATGTTTTATGCTTAGGTAAGACGATTTATGATCATCTTATTGAAATGAATTAGGACGCTTCTTCATTTGAATAAGGAAATTATAAATATCTGAACTATGAATTTATAAATTCTCAGTTACAAGGATTTGGACGCTTCTCTTTGTAAGTGACAAATTATAAATAAGTAGGCTTAAGTATATAGCATACGTACAAACAAGTTTCTTTCTATCCGTTTGTACAAATAATTCCTTTTCTTCACTTATCATTATCATTATTACCTTTATTATCTATTCATTTCCAAATCTATATCCCACATGATTAGCATCTCTCTAACAAAATTCATAATCATTCCTTAACATCTCTCCGACATTTTGACTAAATCTCAGGATGAGATTTCTATAAGGGGTGGAGACTATAACAACCCAAGAATTTTCATCAAATACAGAATCAACCTATTTTATTATGATCACAAATCTACGAGGAAATTTTACGCTTTATTACATTACTTGCATTACCAATATCTCGATATGCAATGTAACTTGCATAACTAAAGTAGATGAGCTCACGCAACCTACCTATGCCATCTATATCTATTTATATGTCAAGAAAATATCATAATGTATCACGTCAATATCTTAATATCATTATTACAAAGTACATTACTCATATAATGTACCATTCGCAAGTTATATCAAAAAGTTGCTTTTTAAACCGTTATCGATATAAACTCTAAACCCTAATTCCATGAATGGTTAATATCTAAAAGCGAATGTACAAGCTACTAAAGATATATATAAGTCATATACATGCTCATTGAATAATATCTTTCCCTCCTCAAATAATGGTACATGTCCTTTAAAGCATAATATGTAACAAGTTATATTATGCAACGATATCTAAAATTAGCCGTTTTTTTACTTAGTTTTCCCAAGGAATCTTGGAAAATCCTCAAGTACAATGTTACAAGCTAGTCATATTACTTTCATTTACTTAACCATATTACATCTCATTTCATAATATTTCTGAAATAGAAACTTAGAAACCCTTAAACCCGGAGTAGCAAAATACTAAACCATGACCCGTTTCTTGATATTTATCCATCATAAACCTAAACCAACACTCAAACAAGTTGTAATAACTTAATTTACAACATTATCAATCATATTCTATCATCATTTCATCATTTCATTGCAAGTATACACGAAATAAATCCAAGAATCCTAAAAAAAAAAAAAAATAAACAAAAAAAAAAAAAATAAACATGCCCTAATTTGACTTTGGACCCGTTTACTCGTTTTCACCCATTTTTAACCCAAACCACCTATCAATTCTTGTTAATAATCCTCAATACAAGTCTTGTGATCATTAATCTATCATTATATCATCAATGTACTCGAAATCCAAACTCAAAAACTCATTTTGAGCCCTAGTTTACCCGCGACCTCTTTTCTTGCAAAATGACCCATTTTAGCTTTCTTTGCAAACAGCACCCATGACTCACTCCTTATTTCCCATAGCATCTTACAAGCAGGTCTAACACATTCCATGGTTGCTAAAATGGCCACATCATTTCCTTTGGTCCCTAAGTCTTGCCGAATTCAAAAACACCACAAACCAACTTCCACCTTGCAATCCTACAACCTCTAGACCTCAAGACTCATCATGTAGCTTCTACACATCACCCTCTAGCTCTCACGCATGTCTTAAACTAGTCTCTAAGCACCCTTAGTCACCAAGTTCCAAAATGGGTATAAATAGAGGTGTTACGCCTTCATTTTTACTCATCCCTGACTTCCTCCTCTATAACCCATCATAGCAGCAATCCTTTGCTCTAGAAAGATCCTAAGAGGTCCTAAGAAGTTTCAAGAACAAAAGTGAAGCAAAAGAAACCAAGAAAAGAAGCCCGAGAGTCGTTATTCTAGGCGTACGAAGCTAAAAGTCCCAATTTCGACCCGTTTTCAAGCTATAAGATCAAACCTAGGTTATATGATCTTCATACCTGCTACTACACCCTTATAATGTTCGTACAATCCTAAATAAACTCTTGTTAATGTTTCATACTCAACGACCCATTTTTCTTTATTTTGACCCATTTTAAACCAACTATGCAATCAAGCACCTCTATGACACCATCCTTATGTCACCAAGGCTGCTTACAAGCACCTTAACTCATAACATGGCCCTAAAATCATCCACATCTCATTCCTTTGTCCCTAATGTATGCCGCGGCTAAACCACCACCATAAACACTTCCACAAACTTCCACCTTGCACCATGAATCATCCAACATAGCCCCTAGCCTCTCCACATCACCTTCCATGTTTCCTAACCTGATCACTAAGTTTTCTTGACAACTAAGGGTTGCTAATACTATAAATAGGAGCACATATACTTCATTTCTACTCATCCCCCACTTCCTCCTCTATAATCCATTATAGTAGCAATACTTTTCTCTAAGAAGATCCTAAGAGGTCCTATGAAGTCTCAAGAACAGAAGTGAAGCAAAAGAAACCAAGAAAGAAGCCCGAGAGTCGTTATTCTAGGCATATGAAGCTAAAAGTCTGATTTTGACCCGTTTCCAAGCTATAAGCTCAAACCCAGGTTCTGGATGTTCCAATTCTGCTCCTATACTCTTATCATGTTCATATGATCATGCATAAACTCTTGTTAATGTTTTATAATTCAATTCATGCTCATTTTCTATTTTGATCCAAAATCATGCACCCAAAACCCTAATTTTGTGTTTTTCCAAAATCTAAAAGTTATAATGGCTAAATGTTGTTATAATCTATCCTAACATGTTTAACTAATGTTATTATAACTACTTTATCAAGTCTTGAAGGAATTTGAATTAAAAACCTACGCGTTTTCATTTTAAAAACCCTTATTTGACCTGTTTTGATTTCTAGCTTAACGAATCATTAATCTGAACTTTTTTTACGTTAAATCTTTATATTTTAGATTATATTAATAAGCTATAACCTGAAAATATCATTTAGAAAATTAAAATAAGCTTGCAAGGCATTTTGGACTTGTTTTGCAAAAGTATTCCATGCAAGGGGTATATATCGTAACTTTCTGAAATTAATAACTAGAAGGGCTAAATATGTCATTTTATCAAAGTTATAACTATAGGGATCTATTATGTTTCTTTCCAAAGTACAAGGTTTACTTTGTATATCTTTTAAACTTGAAGGACCAAACTCGTAAAAGCGCAAACTCCAAGGGTATATTTTACCATTTTTCATTCTCAAGGGTCTAAAATGTAACATTTTGAAAAAGTATAAAAATATGTTTAAAATATTACAAGACATAACTTTAATTAACGCTTCTCGTGCTTAACATTTCCAGATATTGATCAAAACGCTTAAAACTAATTATATCGTATCACAATTCTAGGATGCTTCATATTAAAGGGTTTCATCTTGGTATTACATTCTGACAGAGTTGTTGGGTTTATGATTTAGAGTTCCCTAGCTCTTCAAACGTTTACTGAATGACTTCTGGGTAACCAAACACATAATATTTGAATTTCATAGGTATATCGCAAGTACTTACACCGAGGGCCATTATCTCTCTCTATATATATATCACATCAATTTGGGTATATATATACACCAGTCAGTTTGTGTGCCATGAGCTTAGACAATAAAATAACAAATAACAAGACAATAACACAATTATACTATAACATTATGCATACAATACTATTTTCCCATGATAATTGTATTCGTTGCAATTATTACCAATAACGGGTGTATAACAACGTAACCCAATACCACACTATATCGCATTACTATGACACTGCTTCTATAACAATTATTTATGATGACTTGTATACAACTATTACATTTCAAACCTATGAATTTCACTCAACCATTGTGTTGACTTTTTAGCATGTTTATCTCAGGTAATTGGGCAACTTATGGCATGGAGTGGCATGGACTTGAAGATGGCTAAAACTTGTTATCATTCACATTATATGTAACTAGATTTTTGGGACCTGCCTTTCTAAAACTCTGATTTTAAATGAATGATAATGTATCTTTTGAACAACGTCTCTTTTTAGTCGTTTACTATGATTATGATTGTTGTATCCATGAAGTAATACCCCAGATTAGCTTCTGCTGCTATATGTAAAAATAGGAGTGTTACACACTATTATACTGAAGAAGACTGGGATGCTATTAGAGCCAAGCTAGAAGCAAATGCAGAGTTGATGAAAGATGTGTTAGGAAAGGATTTACCTGAACAAGATTTTGCAAAAATAATGGTAGATATGGTGAATCAAAGAAAGAAACACTTTGCAGAGGAAAGAGCTAAGGCAAAGAGAAACAAACCCATGACTCAGTCACAATTAAGAATTTACTTGTCAAACTATCTGAAGAATCAAGGAACTTAGAAGTTTTCTTAGTTAAAGAAGTTGAAGTTTGAAGAGATTAAAAAAGAGTTTGATAAGTTAGTTCAGCAGATTGACACTTTTGTTCCTATGGATTTTGAAGCTACAAAGGAAAAATTGAAAAGATATGGAGAAGAGCTTCAGACAAAAACTTCAAAGAAACAAAAGATTGATGATAAAGATGTTCCAGCTATAGGAGAAAAAGTTGTTGAAGTAAAGGAAAAAGAGCCAGTAAAAAGAAAATGAAAAAGAAAGAAGCAAAAGGCTAGAAAAGGTATAAGTGTTGACAAGAATGCACAAGGAGAATCAGAGACTGATAAAGAGGAATCAGTGGAAGCTATGAATCCTACTTCTTTGGCTACAAAATCTCATAGTGTGGTAAATTGGAAGATATTTTAGGAAGGTCAAAGAAGTATTTCTCAGACAATTAGAGCAAATGGAGCTGATATAGTCTACATGAGCTTTGGAGCTATGATTAAAGATTTCACAAGAGAGGATCTTATAGAGTTGTACATGTTGGTAATGCAGAAGTATGGAACAGATAGGCCTGAAGATGCTTATGACAGAGTGCTATGGAGTGATCTCAGGACTATGTTTGATCCACCTCTCAATGAAGATGCTATTTGGAGCTTACCACTTCAGCAAAAGATGGTTAGTTGGAGGTATTATGAAAAATGTGAAGTACATTGTTTAACTTTAAAGGCATGCATTATATATATGTTAACAGATAAGAAATATCCTTTGTCAAAAGATGTCTGCCAAGTGATGCTGAAAATGAAGCTTCTAGATGGAAAATGAATGAAGTTTATAATAAACTTTTAAAGATGATTGAGAAACAAGCTGGTATTTAAAAGTAATGAATTTATCAGTAGGAGTGGACATATTTTAGAAACTGTGGACTATAATGGAAGAAAGAAGGGTTTGGGTGTTGGCTAACACCAACATCAAATGGTTTAACAGTTCCACCTGCTTAATAAGAAATAAGGATTGGCTGTCCAAGCAAAGGTGCTTTGGTGAAGAAATTCTCAAATCTATTAATGGGTTAACAGTATACAAAAAATGTATGGTAATCAATGCTCCATAGTATTGCATAAAGCATTGGGCTATCCAGAGAAACGAATATGGTAAAGAGATCTCAATCGTTTGATAGCTGATAGTTTACTAAAAAATATAAGGTTATCAATGCACCTTGGTTTTTTAATGATGATGACTAGTCTATAGTAAACGGCTATTGGTAAAGACTTTAACAAATCCGTGATGGTTGGTAGTTTGCCAAAAACTATACAAGCCAAACTTGTTGGATTGTTGCTGTGTAGCTGTGAAGAGAAGACAAAGATAAAGACAATGTATGATTGGTTTTCAAAGAACATCAAACAGGGTTCATCATTCAAGAGAAGCTAAGGACTTAAAGGACATGCTTGGACTACAATTTCCTTCAAAAGCCCAAACTGAAGAATCCTTGAAGTTAACAAGTAAAGTTCAAGTTTAGGGGAGGATTGTTAGGAATTTTGTATAACAGACTTGATTCTGTTAGTATTATAGTTAATTCTGTTAGTATAATAGTTAGTACTGGTAGAAGGTTTATCATAGTTAGTACTGGCAGTATTAAATAGTTAATACTATTTATGTAATAGTTAAGTCTGCTTACGCAGAAATTAGTTAGAGTTAAAGATATGCATGAGATATCTTAGGAAAGGATATGCATTATCTTTATCTGTATACGATGCTTTCAGTAGAAGTTTGATGCTCAATTCCTTCTTCTTTGAAGAATGCATGAAGTGTCTTGTTTAAGAACTTTGTGCCTCTGTTAGTTCGAACAGAAATTACTGGGGCTTGAAGATTTTGTTGAATCATTGTGAGAAACTCTTTTAAAACTTCTAGTGTTTCATCCTTGGATCTTAGAAATAGAGTCCAAGTATATCTGGAGTAGTCATCTACAATTACCAGAATATATTTCTTACCATTTATGCTAGCAACCCGCATTGGACCACATAAGTCCATATGAAGCAAATTTAACCATCCTTTTGAACTTGGAACAGTCTTTGTCTTAAATGAACATCTTTTTGCTTTACTCACTTCACAAGAGGAACATAGTTAATCCTTGTCGTTACATGTCAAATTTGGTTAAAAACAAATCATGACATCCTTCTTTGAAATCAAGTTGATGTAGTCGAAGTTAAGATGAGAAAGTCTTCGATGCCATAACCATGCTTGAGTTGGTGAGGCTTTAGCCATGAGATAGATTGGAGTTGATGTAGTTGTTTCTTGAAGAGAAATTATATAGAGATCAGATCCACGATTACCGGTGAGTAAATCGTTTCCTTGAAGATCTCTAACAAAACACGTAGATTTTCAAAAAGCAACCTCCAAATCCGCATCACAAAATTGACCAACTGAGAAGAGATTGTGATTGAGGCCTTCGACGTAATAAACCCTGTTGATCGTGATATTTCCTTGAACCAAATCTCCATAACCAAGAATTGGAGCAAATTGATCATTGCCAAAACGAACGGTACCCAGATATTTTTCAACAAAATTGCACATAATCGATATATTGCCCGTCATGTGCTTTGTGCATCCCGAGTCAACAATGAATAGGATGAGTTGTACAATCTGCAAGAGAATTAGAGGACGATGGAATACATGACAAATTGGATCCTAAAGTGTTTGTGAGTTTCAAGACATTAGTTATCCTAGATGCATTATCTATGGCAAAACTAACTCTCTTTTTCATAGTTTCATTCCTAACTTTAGGCACCCATTTCATTTTTGTCTTAGGAACCCATTTATATCTAGATGGGCATTGTTGTTATATCCACCATTTCCATGCCTTACTAGTTTTCTCATATAGCATCTTATAGTAACTCTTGGTATTCTGGACAATGGATTCTGATGCAACTGTTTTCTTACGGTGAGTTGCAACAGATTTGTTTGCTTGACTTTTGGGTTTTCTAGTACTAATAGGCACTACTTTAGGCTTCTTAGTTCTAGCATTCACGTCATTTAAATATTTAGAAACACAAGCATCGTGATTTGAATTAAACACACATTTTCCATAAGTACCACAAACAACATTAACATTCAAAATTCTAGATTTTAAACTGTCATTACACGCAGTTACAGACTTTGATTGATTAGAAATACTAGAAATCCTATGGTGGTCTTCTACTTCAGTCTTTTTAAACTTCACTTGACTAGTGTTTGGCACGACCTTATCTTTCATTTGAGTGCTCTTAAGCTGTAGTCTGCTAACATTAGTTTTGTGATTTACTCATGTAGATGTAGACACGCGAGGATTAGTATTCCTAGAGGTCTGAGGCAACTGTGGTGCTCTAGTTTGTGTTGTCCTAGTGTCAATCATGAGATAAATGCTGGTTTTTAATCACATTTGTGTTTCTTACAGCTTGCGTTACTGTTTGAGGCAAATTCTGTGAAGTGACTGGTTTTGATAAACCCTCTGACTCATTAGTTTTTGCAACCGACTTGTTCTTTGAAAAAAAATTCCTCTCAAGAGAGTCTGAAAAAGGAGCCGGTTTTCCTAAAACTGATGGTTTTGGAATCCTTTAAGCAGTAGGTTGTCGAACAACAGATGGTTTAACAAACTTAGTTTCCACAGATTTTCCTTTGCATTTTTCAATGAGTTTCTTTAACTCACATATGGCAATGTTCTTGTCTTGCAGTTGAGCTTTCAAATCTTGTATTTCGAGATATTGTTCACGTTCTTTCTTAAATACATTTGACGTTGTTACTTTTAAAACTATGTCATTTTTTATTTGTTCTTGACATTGTTGTAAAGCGAGTTCAAGAGAAATTGAGTGTTTTTCTAATTTAGCAAAACTTCGTAATGCTCTAGTGTAAACCTACTTTCTAACAGATTATGTTTGTTTCGAAAAGCTTTTGTGCATAGACAGTCACATTCTTTGAACTTTTTGAAGATATAAGCATTGCAATTCAGTGTGCACGTCTAAATCAGATAACGAATGCAAATAAGAACACATAACATCATTAGACACGCATTCTTGCAAAAGCATATCATACATGTTTGAAAATTATGCTTTATCAGATTCAAGTTCGTTTACTTCTTTTTCAAGTGATTCAACGTACTTTAAATCAGCATGCATTTCTTGCTTAAGTTCATGAACAAATGTGAAACTATCATTCTGTGTCTTAAGGGCAAGAGGCATCAAACATGTCTTAGTTAGGATTTCCATATCATGAGCAGTTGGTGCACGAAAATGATCTTTTAAATGTTTCACCCAAGCTTGATCAACAAGTTCTCTAAGATGATTTATGTTGTTTGTCATAACATTATATGCTTGTCTACTTTTGCTTATTTACTTGAAACATGTAAGAAATCGATGTTTTTGAAAATATTTGGTTTTGTTTTCACAAAAGATTTTCTCCACATTTTCTTTCCTACTTCATTTGCGTGTGCCAACTGTATTTGATATTCCTGGGTCGGGGGCTTAAAAATTTCATAAAGACTATTTAACTTTATGTAATCATAGGGTTTCACTAAGTCTTTATTCAATTTTTCTTGACTCTCTCTTTCAAGAGTCAGTGTCTCTTCCCTATCGGGGAATGAGTCTTTTTTGCAGGACCAGTATGGGTCATGTGGGATCTCATACAAACATGGTATCTCAGATTGAGCACTTTTTAAGGCACTTTTGATTAGCAAAAGGTAGGCTTCCCCTTTATGTTGGGCATTTGGGTGTAACATTATGAAGGTATGGATTGGATTGACTCAGTTTGTAACAATTTTATTCAAAAACTTTAAATGCTTTTCCATTGAAATCATTTTGTCAATATATTTTTTCTTCCTTATGTTTCAAATCCGTTATTACCTTTGTTTTATCCTTGACAAGACCTTCGTAATGTGACTTTGTTAAAACACTATGTTTGACTAACTCATCGTGTTTCTCTTTGACAACTGAAATTTCGTAGGCTTTAAGTTTTAAATCTTCTTTTATGTCAATGTCTTTTTGAGCAAATAGTCCTAGAGTTTCATTTAACTTATGTTCAAGTTTCTCATAGCCAACAGTACGGTCATTAAAGGTTTTGTACTTCTCAAGCTCAGTCTGTATGTTTTGAAGTGCAACTAGATAACTATCCCGAATAGTATTAGATTCCTCTAGAGTTCTACTAGTTTCCGCAAGAATAGATTTGCACTCAGTCAATTCATGAGCAAGTGTTGTGTTGTGTTGCTTTCTTTAATTGCTTTTGAATCTTTTTATTTTCATCGACATCAAGTTTTAAATTAGCAAGCGCAACACGTTCATCATCACATTCTACATCATTTTGGTCATTCTGAATATCATTATCACACATATTTGGTGAATTAAGAATGACATTACTATCACCCGTTTCCACTACACATGTGTTACTAATGGATTCAGGATTTGATCAGAATGTGTATTTATTGGCAAAACACATTATATCTAGTATCGTATTGTTACATGTTCAAGGCTCAGGAATTGATGCCTTGAGACTTGCCATTAGGAACCTTCTGGATCTTTTTCATATAGTTGTGCTGTCCAACTCTTGTTCATCAATCTCTTCATCCGTGTTTGCTAGCCAATCAGATTGCTCTGCTTGAAGTGGGACACCTTTCTCAGATTGTTTGCACATCAACATCTTTTCCTTGTGATACGTGGAGTCTTTAACCCTTTTTGGATTCCTGCATTCCTTAGCAAAATGACCAAATTCCTTGTAGTTGAAGCACTGTATCCCAGACTGCTGCACTACCTGACTGCCTATAATCTCCCTAGCCCCAGCAACAGTCATTGTCCTCTGATTCCTAAATTGTCCAGTCTGATTGTCATTCTTGTATCTTGGAGTAGTATCCACATTCTTGTTTCTGGTGTTTGAGGAAGTTCTGAGGTTGTTGTTGGTAGGTTTGTAGAGCTTCTTGAAATACTTTGCAATGAGTGCCAAATTTTTCTGCATTTCCTTATCCTTCTGAGCTTGTTCAGGATCACTGTCTTCTTCAGAAGCTGACTCAGATGGAGGTGTGATTGGTTTGGCTATCTCTTTGCCTTTGTGTCTGGTAGTTGCATGAGATCTGGTTGGAAGTGATGCTTTTGATGTTGGTGCATATGATTTGTTAGACTTTGGTGCTTGATAATAAGGATCTTGATATGGTTGAGCAGCAGCAACAAGTGTTAATAGGTTAGCATGCTTGGCTATTCATTCAGCACGAATTTCATTAACTTCCTTTTGATATTGCTTTAGAATGTCGAAGAGTTTGTGATATGAAACTTCATCTAATTTGTGTTATTGCTTGACAATGGTTACAGACCTTGACCATTCTGGTTGAAGTTGTTGAAGAAATTAACATTAACTTGCATAGTAGCAAAACAGTCAAGTTGTTTCGTTTCTTTTCATTCATCAGCTTGTAAAACCGGGAGTAGTATGACTCCAATGATTCTCCATCGTGAGAGGTGAATTTTCCAAACTCCCAAAATAAGTTTGTCTTGACATCTTGAATGTTAAGGGATTCACCTTATTGTAACCTTTCAATAGCTTCCTACATTTCATAAGTTGTCTTGCATGAATCAACAGTTGAGTATATTTCATCTCCAATTCCAGTCAATATCAAATGAATCGCTTCATTTTCTGATTCAAAATGAGCTTTGTTTTTAGGAGGCATGTTCAGAATTGTCTCAGCTGTTGTTCGTTAAGGAACTGCTGGAGAATTATCTGTTGCATGTACAGCTGGAATTATGACAGTAGAAGGAGTGTAAGGACCTTCGAGAATGCATTTCCTTAAGGCATTACCATTTGGTCTTGTATCAATGTATCGTAAGAAACGTGATCGCCATTGTGCATATCGTCCCATTGCAAGCATTAGTAGTCGATCCCTTAAACTAGCTGCCATGATGTTGTTATGCATTTGACTTTCGGTTGTGGAAGTTACAATTGGAGTTGTCATGTGATTGTTGAATTATGAAGTGAAAATGATTGAGGGATCTTAAGTAGATGTGTTGTGATTGAAGTTGTGGTAAAATGAATACAATTAACGTCTACGGGATTTTACAAGTCTATGATTAAAATCGAGAAAAGAATTGAGTCTTTCGCGGGATTTTACAAAATCAATATAAAACCGTGAATGTAAATTGATTGAGATTAAGATTTGTTTGTGTTGAATTAGTTGTCTTTTAAGTCCTTGATTGTGATTGTGGTTCGAGTTTGTCAAAGTCTGAAGCGGCAAACCTCCATGGAAATGGTCAAGTCTCTAGGGAATTATGACAAATCGCTAACGAGTTTTAAAATCAGCAGAGTAACGTTTAGTAATTCGCTTAGATAAGGTCTTCAATTTTTCCCAGTCACAACTCGCTAATACAAATCGCTACTTTAAATGAATGACAAGTCGCTATATGTAGGTCTCTGTTAACTCGCTACTTTGGAAAAATTTGGGCAGCATAACATTTGACTTTGACCTTGGAAAATTTCTTCAATGTACCTGTCAACTTGCTACCTTAACTCGCTACCTCAACTCGCTACCTCAACTCGCTACCTGTAACTCGCTACCTGTAACTCGCTACCTGTAACTCGCTACCTGTAACTCGCTACCTATAACTCACTACCTGTAACTCGCTACCTGCAAAAAAGTCAACTCGCTACCTTAACTCGATGCACTAACTCGATGCACTAACTCGCTTCTTTACTGCCTAACTCGCTAAAGATGTTGATGCCAAATAAGTCACTTTCGAGCAAGTACACAAGTCGCTTTCGAACATGTTGTACCTGTTTGGATTATAGCAAACAAACAAACAACTATTCTTGACTGAACTCAACTCTCTACCATGAACACAAGACAACTCGCTAGTATGAAAAGTTTAAGAAACTTTTGAATAAGCTCAAAGACCACAATAAGTTGTCGATATAAGCTGACCAACTGCAAAATAAGATACTATGGCACGTTTAGAACACAAAAGTACAAGCCCTTTTCGAATCTAACCACAAACAAAGCCACAAATCTTGATTTTTTTTTCAAAATTTTTGAACCAAAAAAAACAAAAACAACAAAGAAAGACTATGTTTGATTCTTGAAAAGGCACGTTTAAGCTATGAATAAGCTAGGAAGCTTGAGCTTAACACCACCTAAGAACCAATAAGCAAAAACATAAGCCAAGCCGTGGCTTTAGAAAGCAAAAACAAGGACGGAATTTGCAAAAATAAGCTTGAAATAAGCACCAAATAAGCCACACAATCACTAATCTACCCGAGGTTCTTGATACCAAATGTCAGAACCAAGAAATCACTTCACTTCATTACTTAAACCATGGATTGAACAAGAAAATAGATGGAAACTAGGAATATGTTTAGAGAGAGAAACAAAAGAGAGAAAATAGAGAATGGTTGATTTACTTGCAAGTGAAAATTAAAAATGAGACCAACATCCTCTCCACACTTATAGAGGGGTATTTATACTTACACCACATGAGGCTTACATGCCTATGGGCTTTCTATGAGTCAGGCTCGGGATTACTTAGGATTACTTGGGCTTTAGCCTATAACACGTGACTGATTAGATTACATAAACGAACTCGTTTACCCGTTCTAGCCTGTTACAACGTTACATAATTAACTGACCGAGACCTAATATACTTAGTGAACGAACTTCCTTGTTCGACTCAATATTTGAGGCTAACAAAGTAAGTTAAAGCTAAGGTTTTCTACATGGCTAACATCATGAATAGTAAGAGAGTTATGAGTGATCGTACCTTTTCTGACGATTTTGCTTTTGGTGCTGCTTCCAAACACTACATTACCTCTGTCTATTGCCTTGTAAGATGAAAAGAGATCTTTGTTGCTCGTCATATACCTCAAACATCCACTGTCTTTGATCCATTCATCCGGTTTTAGCTTAACTTTTAGCCGAACCTAGAATCACAAGACAACTCAAGCATTTGGTCCCCAATATCTCATGGGTCCGTTAGCGTTATACATGCCATTTGGTTGGTTCATGTATAGGTATGGAGGATAAGAGCCCCACGGATTATAGTTAGGAGGTTAAAACTGATAGCCTTGTTGAGTTGAGTAGTTCTAACCCACTTTGTAATAATTACTTTTTGGATATAATGAATTGGTTTTCCTATGGGGCGTTTTAGGTAGTGTTTGGATTTTACTTTTTTCCAAGGCCTTGACTAAGTTTAAGGATTGATGCTTGTTTAACATTCTTTACAGAGGAGTTTGACACTGATTTTCTAGTTATTTGAACAGAATCATTTTTCTTTAAGACGTTGGATTCCAATTTTCCTGCATTTTCTGCAAAGAGCCAATTTTGTTCGACTGTAATAGCCGGTTCTCTTTCAGAGGGAACCGGCGATGCCGGTTCTAAAGTACACATTTTGTCGTCCTTAGGACTCACCTTTTTGGTTTTAGCATTGCTAGTAGAAGCTATGTATTTTGTGTATCCTATTTCGTGTTTATCTTTTGGTGGTTTTTGCATTTCAAGTATTTCTTGCAAAGAAAAACTACTACTTTTAAAACTAGCTAGTTTTAAAGTTAGTGAGCTAATCTTAGATTGAAGGTTTACATATGATTCACATTCAAGACTAATTTCTTTGTTTCTTTCTAGTTAATCTACTTTTGTTTTAAGTTTACTAGCCTCCTTTTTTAGTACTTCATTTTTTGCATTTAGTTGTTTGTTTTTGTTGATAATCCTAAGACTAATTTTGCATAGTTTATCATATTCATTTTGCCAAGATTCATTATCTAAAGATGAACTACTATAGTAGGGAGTGTCAGATAATACCTCATTGTTGTCAAGTGCCATGAGACAGATTTCTTCCTTCTTGGAATCATCTTCACTATCGCTCCAACACCCAACAACGAATGCTTTTTTATCATTGTAGGAGTGTTTGGGACAATCACTTATGATGTAATTTGGATCTCCGCACTTGAAGCACCTACGGTCTTCTTTTTCCTTTTTGTCTTCCTTGATCTTCCGTAAGTTCTTTTTGTCATCATGAGGTTGGTGGACAAACTTTCCTTTTCTTCTAAAGAATTTTTTGAAATCTCTTACCGCCATGGCTTATTCTTCATCATCACTATCCGAAGAGGTTGCTTCTTCTTCACTTAGGACTTTTCTTGATTTAAAAGCAAGTGATTTGTACTTTTCTTTCTCTTAGAGATCTCCGAGTCCTTTTCAAGTACTATCTCATAAACTTTTAGATTGCCGATAAGCTCGTCTAGAGGTAGTATTGATAAGTCCTTGGATTCTTCTATTGTCGTCACCTACAGACGCCATTTAGTAGGAAGAGCCCTCAAGAATTTCCTAACATGATTACGACTTGAAAAAGATTCATCAAGTGCTTTTAGTGATGTAATAATAGTATTAAATCTAGCAAAAGCACAATTAATGGTCTCATCATCGAAAATCGAAAATTCTTCATATTTTTGAACAAACAAGTCTATTTTGTTATCTTTTACTTGCTTATTTCCTTGATGAGTGATTATTAAAGAATTCCAAATATCCTTGGCCGTATCACACATAAAAATTCTTTCATATTCTTTTTTCGGTAAAGCATTGTATAAAATCATTTTTGCTTCATCATTTTTGGAAATCATTTTCTTATAACTTTCTTCATATTTTTCATAAGGAATGATTTCAACCTTACCTTCTTTTTGAATGGTAGGTTTATAGTTACCATGGACTATAATATGTCAAAGATCAATATCTTTAGACTTCACATAAGTTTCAAAACGGTTTTTCCAATAAATAAAGCAATTAGCCTCAAAGAAAGGTGGTCGTTGCATAGATTGACTTTTTTTGTAGTTTTCCGAATCCATTATCGTTTAAAGATTTAAAATACAATATATTTTAAAAACTTTGATAACCTAGCTCTTGATGCCAATTGTGGAAAACTAGAAGGGGGGGTTGAATAGTTTTCTTGTTTTAAGATTTACTTTTCAAAAATGTTTGATATGATTGATATCATCAAATAACGTCACATTTTACGATCAATTATCCCATACATTTTACCCACTTTTATATAATTATTGCAAGATATTGGTACTTAATTTATAAAGTTTTTTATTACAGTAATTATGGGATAACTTGTGAAGACGAAGCTAAAAGGCGCAATTCTTGAGCTAAAACAAAGACATTTGAAGGAAACTGTTATCTGCTACTATACGCCGTATCCAGCAAATAAAATATGGTGTATCAGCGCCAGCTCATCACAAGAATACGCGTAATGATCAATTCCCGATCCGGCGTATCACTTTTCACCTATACGCCGTATGCACAGCTGGTCATCAGTCAAAGATACGAAGTTAATGTGATTGATGGCAATTAATCTTGATCGACTTATCGCGAACTCCAAGGAAATTAACCCTATACGCCGTATTCACCTCTCTCTATACGGCGTATCCAGGCTATTTTCAGACACTATAAATACGAGACTCAAAAACGAGTTTCAGTGTGCAAAAATTACATTCTCTATACCATACTCTCTGAAGTCGAATTTTCCAAGATATTAGAAGCAGCCAAGGTCAAGCACCAACCATAATTCCATAGAAGACATCGTGTAATTCTTACTTTCTTAATCATTCGATTTATAATTGTTTGATCACGTTTGTAAAATGACAATGATTGTGGGCTAATACCCTCGGGTATTAGCCATGTTAATGAAGATTATAATGTTTGGTTTGTTTTAATCCGGCTTGCTTAATTTATCGTTGTTGTTTAATTATGTTTATCGCCTTATACTTGTTTATGTGCTTGTACATGCGACCTATCATTCAACTGGGTCTAGTGAGACTTAACCAGTAATCTAGATGCCGGGATAGCTCTCCATGTTGTGTTTTGTATGCCCGGACCAATAGGATCACAAATGACACCTTGTCCTTACCCTTTGATTATGAGCTTAGTTGGACCGGCAGGTGACCCGATAATTGTTCAACCAGTATTGTTCTTAATTAATTGGTATTGATTTTGGTGGTGGACTACCGGTGTATAAAACAACATCAAGCAATAAGTGGGTAAAGTCCCGATGGGCTAGGGTATTAACAGGATCACCACTGCTTTAATTCCCTATGATAGATTATAATTAGACTATTGGATGCTTTATGCGGATGCGTTAATCGTGACAGGATTGTTCGTATCTAGGTCTTAGGATGAAGAACCGCCTAAGTCTTAAGAATGATATGCCGCCTCGAGATAAGTAGCCATTGCACTAAACAAACAAATCAACATTTAATCGGATTTAACATGGTTAATACAATTTTCTATTATTTGGCTTGTACCGCTTCTTTATCTTGTGATTATTTGCTTTAGTGTTTATTGTGTTTAGAATGAATCTTTGTCACCACCAAACCTGTGCCAGTCTCTTAGGCTGAAAAACCCCTTATTTACCACTGGTAAATATGTATAGCATAAGTTTAACAAGTAATTAGTCTAATCTAGATAGATTAAAATACTGATAGAATATTAGGTTACTCTCGCTCTTAGTGTTTGATACCCTACTTATCGCGAAGCTACATCTTGACCGGGTACACTGCTCGTTAAAGTGTTGTCTTTAGGTTTGTCGGCTAAATATAAATATAAAACTTGATAATAACTTATTATACACCACACGACGACACATCAGTTGTTCACATCAACTTGGGAGGCAAACTGTGGTATTGAAGTTCTAGGTCGTTCAGACTTAAACGTAGTCGGTTGTCTAACAACTGATTGGTTTCTGTGTGGTTGTAAAACAGGTTTCCCCAAGATTGATGGTTTGCAAACTTTGTATTCACACTATTTTCTTGTAACTTTCTTAAGTCATTTTTTAGTGCTGCAATTGCAAACCCTTTTTCCTGAAGTTGAGCTTTGAGTTAATCATTTTTAGCAATCAAAGAAGTTGTGTGTTATATAGTCTTAGCTCTCGTTGTCTTGATAGAATCATACAGTTCTTTGTAAAGCTTTTTTAAAGTCTCATTTTCCTTAAGTAATTTAGTCACTTTATGTTTCAATTCGATGTTTATTGTTTCAATTACATCTATTTCATGTTTAACCTTGGCTTCATTACTTTTCTCTTTCAAAAATTGACTTTGTTGCTCGGATTTTACAGCTTGATTTTGATATTTAAGTTCAAGAGCAATACAATGTGCTTCCATTCTTGAAAAATCTTTTTGAAATTGGGCAACGGTCTTTTGAGACAAATATTTTCAGACTTTAGAGATTGATTTAAAAGTTCAGTTGTTTGGTTATCAATTAATTTAGCAGGTAAAGGACGTGTGGCATGACATTGTTCAGCATTCTGGTCAACCTCTCCTTTATTATTTAATTCAGGTTGCTCAGTATGCTGTTGTCTTGTAGCAAAGACATTGAATTCAGCAGTCGTTTGTACCTCAGCCATTGGCTCATCATCATGTATAGGTCTGATATCTGCATCATCAGCATGTGCATCATTCCCTGATCTGCTACTTGTATCCTGCTCTTTTGATTCTGTCCCACTGCTTTCCGTGTCAACCAAACTAGCATCTAATGTTGTACTCGTATCAACCTTTCCCTCTGTTATCTGCATCTGTCTTTCATTCACCCTGGTGTCATACTCTCTTTTATGCAGTGCTCTTTCATCAATTGACTTCTTAACAGATTCCATATGTTGGATCAGTGTATCACGGAATTGTCAAACCTCGAGTTTAGTGTATTCCAGAAAGTACTTGCGTGCCATTATACCATCTTCATCATTCAATGAAATCCGTAGCTTGATGAACTTTTAAAATTATGTCTCGAGTACTCTAAAAGCAGCCATGGATCTAATTACTTGAAATTCTTCTTTGTCAAGTTGCTTTTCTAGTTGATCCACGTTTAGGAACATTGTGCGTGTGAAAATCTCAACATCTTGACGAAAGAGTGTTGCAAATGCCCGTTTAAATCCATCCTCGGTTCGAGTTCTTTTTAAGTCGTTGTTTGAAAGAAGCTTGAGGTGTGAAAGAAGTAGTCAAAAAGATACCATGTAACTCTTTTTTGCTTTGTCTTGTATTTGTTGCATTTGTTGTTCTTCCGGATTCGAACACGAAGATAAAGTATCTTTCGTTTGCATTTTAACGTGAATTATGAAGTGAAAATGATTTAGAGGATCTTAAGTAGGTAAAGTGATTGTTGTTGTGGATTGAGTATGGAAATCTAGTTCACGGGATTTAACAAGTCTTGATTAAACCGAGAAAATACATGAGTATTTCGCAGGATTTTACTAAATTAAGAAAAAACCATGAAAATAGAATTGTTGTTGGTGAAATCATTGTTGTAATTGAAGTATTTGAACTTTTGTTAACGATTTATGAGGTAAAAGGACGAACGGTTACTACACTTTCAACTTAAAATGATTAACGGTTGATTAAAACACAAACAAGGACTAACGGTGTAATTGAAATCCAAGTTAAATACTTAACGATTGTTAATTATAGTTGTAGGGACTAACGATGCAATAATGATTCACTTTAGAGGACTAATGGCTGAATTATAAGTATTGAGGACTAATGGTGTAAAACTATTTCAACAATGAGGGTTAATGAACAAACAAAGGATAAATTGTGAATTGTTCTTGAGGCTAGGGACTAAAATTTCCAATTTTGAATTGTAGTTTAATAATAAAAATGTTTCCCTCCTATTCAAGTCATCTTCTTCGTTTAAATAACTCAAAAAGGAACGATTGTGTTTAGCTTCTCGCGGAGTGGTACGGTTATCGTCGACCAAAAGTAAATACACTACGATGATCGTTGAAGGACCGAGATCGTAATGATTGTCGTTAGAAGACCCGCGAACAACCGAAGCTCAAAACCGAAAACCCGAAACTCGTTGAAATACACACGTTCCTTGTATAAACCGCCTAATGCAAAGGTGTATAATTCGCCTAGTAATGGACGTATAGTTCGCCTAAGACTAAACGTATAATTCGCCTAACTTCAAACGTTTACTTTGCCGAACTTCAAACGTTTACTTCGCCTAATTTTAAACGTTTACTTCGCCTAATGCTAAACGTTTAATTCGCCTAACTTCAAACGTTTACTTCCCCTAATACTAAACGTTTAATTCGCCTAGTAATGGACATTTAGTTCGCCTAATACTAAACGTTTAATTCGCCTAGTAATGGACGTTTAGTTCGCCTGACTTTGGAATAGTATAATTCGCCTGATGCAAACAAAAAACGTACTTGTTGTCTTTTTGCAAAACTTGGATCGTGTCTCCTTGTTTTCTTTGAACCGTGGACCACAAAAAGAATCCAGCCCATAAAATAAGCTCTTAAACAAGCTGTTGCCAACTAGAATAAGCTATGAAAATAAGGTAACAAATAAGCTATGTTTTAAGGATTAAGCTACAAAGAGTGACACTAACACGAAGCTAAACAGTTTGGCTTGAAACAAGTTAAAAAAACTAAATATAAGCTATAAAGATAAAACGTGAGTAAGAAAGAAACACCAAACCGGAAAGATTTGATAAGCTCGAAATAAAGCCAAAAAGAGGAAAAGCAATATGCAAACACTGGTTGCGGCGTAAATGTAGGACTAACCCAAGAACTCAAAAAGACAAAAATAAAAAAAACTATTAACTAAATAATATATTGATATCGAGTGGAAAACGTTTTTGACAGATTTAAAATCGTCATCTCAAAAACAAAATGAAAAGAAACGTGATATTAAGCCCAAAATAAGCCCAAGAGACTTGTAAAACCTTAACTAGGATTTGATATTTTTAAACAATAAGATACTAAGATTAGATTAACTTACGAGCCCGTTTACCCTATCTAGCCTATTATAACGTATACTTAATAAAAGATCGAGAATCCTAGATTGACTCAATATTTTGAGGCTAATAGTAAGTTTTGGAAAATATTCTAAGTATATGATTCTTACGAAATTTTGGCATGACACGTTTGTTTATAAAACATTTTCCAAGGTTCTTAAACCTTATTTTCCAAACACTTTTCCGCAATAAATCAATTTTTCGAAAATTACTCAAAATCTACGTTTTCACAACGATTTGCCAAAATACATCCTTCCAAAGGACTAACTTAACGATTACGAGTGTAAATGGTTTTCAAAAATCCGTTTTAAGAGCTTAAAACGATAATTTTTCACTTATTGGGCCATAAAGCCCAATATGAGTCCAATGGGTTATTATTAGATATAAAATTCAATGTAGGCCCAATACTAAAGCCTATTAGAAATATAAGCCCAATCAATAATTATCAAAATAAGCCAGACCACAATAAGGTACACAATAAGCCACGGCTTATTGGGTCGTGAGCCTCATAAGCCCAAAACTAGTATGTTTAACTTATTAATAAGCTAATAAGCTACGTAGTATATTTGGTTAACACAATAAGCCAAGTCTGTCAAACTCGCGATCCCACCTGGGATCGTTTTTGTCTTTGCAAGATCGAGATCGTAGGATCGAATCAGGATCGTACGATCCTACCAATTAGATTATGAGAAGATAAGAAGAAGACCACTAGTTTTCATCTTGAAATTGTGATTTGGGAAAGTAGATACTTAAGTTTAGTATGATTAGAAAATAAAAAATGAACCGACAATGTTCAGTTAGTATTTTTATTTTGTTAATTTGTTGGGCCTAAGAAAATAATGGGCTAAAAACTAGCAAGAAACATAAGATAGATATTACCTTAGTAAATCGGCACTCGATCCTACGAGTTTATGTTCGATTCTACGATCCCACCTCATATGCGATCCTACCACGATACTATACGTTTTTTGTTGGTAAACACGTAGGATCGTATGATCCTACGAGTTTGACAGCCTTGCAATAAGCTATTAAAATAAGCTACGAAAATATGACATAAGAGGTAAATAACCAAAAACACTTGCTTTTTGTCCCTTGTGGTTTTCGAACCAAAATAAGCTCACTAGAGCTTATCAATAAGCCAAATAAGCTATTATCTAAAATAAGCAAATAATGTTATCTCACCAACAAAACTACTTTATCAAAATGACCAACCCTCGTCTTCCTTTTTCCTTGAGTTCGAACCAAAACGCACCCTAAAAGGGGTTTCGTACATTTTTCATGTTTGTTTTTTAGAAAACACACCATACAACTAACATCTATGCATCATTTTATATATAAAAGTACAAGTTAAATTAAAATTTGAAGACTTACAAAAGAGGGTTTTAAAGACGAGATCGACACGAAACCAAACAACCCAAACGCTATTTTTTTATTAAGCCACACCTAACGAAATCAACCCGGTATGCTTAGACCTTCATGTTTTTGATCAAAGTTGAAAAATAAAAGTGTATGTGTGTGTTTTTGTGTTCGGACGAAAACCAAGAGAGGAAAGGAGAGGAGAGGAGAGAAAAATAAATTTTGTTGTGTGTGTGTTTGAAATGGGAATGTGTGTGTAAAGAATGGAATAATATCTTGTAGGCTTGGGACATGAATGCTAAAATTATGCCTCCTGTGTTTGACCGGTTATGGGATCCTAGGGGGTCTCGGGTTGCTTCGTTTTGTGTCGAGTTACCTTAATACTCCTTGTTCGTGATTTTAAAATGTGACCCGAAGCTTCCTAGTATTTTTATTGAGTTTAAAACCACTTTTAGATGAACTTAGACTATTCACATGACATGTTTTGTAGTTAAATTGCTTTAGATCATGTATTGACAATTTTGACGTGCCGAAACGCATTGTTTGACATTTTAAGCCGTTTGCGGGACAACCTCCCGGATAGTGATCAAATAAGATTGTAAACCTCTAAAAAGGTTTAATATATGAAATAAAAGATTTATTGTCTAATGAAAATGTAGATTGACTACCGTCAACACGGTATTTGTTTCGACGGAAACAGTAAAAGTCAAAAAGTCTAAGGACTAGAATTGCACATTGTGAAACTGGAAAATCCGCAAGGGTTACATTCAACCCCCTTAAAAGAAATTTCACCCTAAAATTTTAACTAGTGCCAGAGCTAAAGAGATGTGGGTATTTGAGTTTCATCTGATCCTCACGTTCCCAAGTCAACTCAGGTCCTCGTTTCGAATTCCATCGAACCTTGACGATGGCAATTCTACTCCGTTTTAGCTTCTTTAACTCACGCTCTAGGATTTCTACTGGTTCTTCCACAAAATTTAACTTAGCATCAACTTGGATCTCATCCAAAGGTATTTGTAGTGTTGGATCAGCCAAACACTTCTTGAGGTTTGACACATGAAACGTGTCATGAACACCATTTAGCTCTTGAGGTAGTCTTAGTATATAGACTACGGGACCGATCCTCTCAGTGATCTCAAATGGTCCAACATACCTAGGTGCTAGCTTGCCCTTCTTCTCAAAGCGTACCACACCTTTCTAAGGTGACACTTTGAGTAAGACATGATCACATACACTGAATTCTAGGGGTTTCCTATGTTTGTCAGCATAGCTCTTTTGACGATCTCGTACAACCTTAAGCCTATCCTTGATTTGTGAGATCTTCTCAGTGGTTTCTTGCACGAGTCGTGGTCCTATTAGTTGTTCTTCTCCTACTTCTGGCCATAGGATTGGTGAACGACACTTTCTCCCATAAAGTGCTTCAAACGGTGCACATCTCACACTAGAATGGTAACTGTTATTGTAAGAGAATTCAACCAATGGAAGATGAACGTCCCAACTTCCTATGAAGTCCATGACGCATGCCCTGAGCATGTCTTCTAAAGTTTGAATGGTACGCTCGCTTTGACCATCAGTCTGTGGATGGTAAGCCGTAATCACGTCTAGTTGGGTTCCTAGTGCTTCTTCCATTGACTGCCAAAACCTTGATGTAAAGCGACTATCACGGTCGGATATGATTAAAATTGGCACTTCATGCCTTGTAATGATTTCATTGAGGTAGAGTCTAGCTAGCCTATCCATCTTAAAGTCCTCACGAATGGGTAGAAAATGAGCAGACTTTGTCAAGCTGTCCACGATGACCCAGATTGCATCATGCCTATTTCCGGTTCTTGGCAACTTGGTGATAAATTCTAAGGTTATTCTATCCCATTTCCATTCTGGGATTTAAGGTTGCTGTAGTAAGCCGGATGGCCTCTGATGTTCAGCTTTGATCTTAGAACCGGTCAAACACTTGCTAACATATAGGGCTATGTCTTTCTTCATTCTTGGCCACCAATACATGTCCTTAAGGTCATAGTACATTTTATCTGCTCCTAGGTGTACTGAGTATCGAGACTTATGAGCTTCATCAATTATCAAGGTTCTCACATCACCCGTCAAAGGGACCTATATTTGATCTAGATAATATAATGCTCCATCACTCCTACGTTCCATCATATCGTCTAGCCCTCGCAGCATTCTGAGCCGCTAGTATCTTATCCTTGATACTCGACTGAATGGTCATGTTCAATGCTCAAATTATATTAGGCTTAAATCTATCCTTTCAACTTAGTGCATTGGCTACTATGGTTTCCTTACCAGGATGATAGCGAATCTCGCAGTCATAGTCGCTGAATAGTTCTATCCAACGACGTTGACGCATGTTCAACTCTTTCTGATTGAAAATATGCGGAAGACTCTTGTGGTCGGTGTATATGACGCTCTTTGTCCCATATAAGTAATGTCTCTAGATCTTAAGGGTAAATACTACTGCACCTAATTACAAATTATGGGTGGTGTAATTCTTCTTATGGATTTTCAACTGTCTAGAGGCATATGCTGTAACACCCCCAAAAAGGGTCGCAACAGAAATATATCCGGGAGCATTACTTCATAATACCATTACACAAGACCTGAGAGAACGACCTCTAAATGTGTCGTTTAAAAAGTAATCTTGTAAGGTTTAGACTTCAATGCACATTAAATAAGCCAAGCATCTATTTCACCTGAGAAAAACATGCTTAAAAGTGTCAACATAAAGTTGGTGAGTTAATAGGTTTATGTAAGTAAAATTGTTGAAATCAAAGGTTTATAAAATGTGTTTGACCATTTCAATCCTTATAATAGTCACAAAAAATGTAAGTATAAATGTTGGAATCAAAGATTTGTAAAGTGTGTGTGACCATTGTAACACATATAATAATCACAGAGTGTGATTACGATTTCACCCCTAAGTTCATGAAACTACGACTTTGACGTGTATGTATCTTTTCAGGTACTGTAAGTGTTCATGTATATGTAGTTCAATGTAACGACATGGTATAACGTTCGTTAGTTCAAATCGTCGAACTAGTGAGCGCTACTCACCCGAACGGGGATGTCAGCCCCAAATAGATCCATTTTATAACATTCGCGCTTACTCCACCGTAATTAACAATTCATTCCACTTAAGCTAATCCGTAATCATTCGAATAAAAGTAAAGTTGTTGCGTCCATAAGTGAAAACAAGTGATGTATCCCACCGCGAGATATGTAAATGAGTATGTAAACGATTTTGTAATCAATCATGTAAATGAGTTTGTAAGCAAGTTATGAAAACAAGTATGTAACAATTTGTAAATGCGCATGTATTCTCACCCCAAAAAGTGTTAAAGTATATGTAAAACGAGTTTACCTCAAGTGAATGAATTGATTATAAAAATCAAATATGTAAATTGTCCCGTGAAATCCGAATGCAACCTAATTAATTATAGGCCATATAAGTATAATATATTTAATATAAATACAACAATATAAATTATAAAGTTACACCACCACCTAATAGTTTTTGTTTAATTTATAAAAGTCGAAACCATATTTAAATCGTACTTGTTAAATAAATGTTTAAGTATTTGTATCCGTAAAGAAAAATATTATTGTTGTCCAACAATTGATTATTTGTTAATAATACTCGATTTAATATTTTTATTGTTTATACAATGATATTATATAAATATTTTAATTGTTTTATAAAATAATATTTATAAAGTTAAAAATGTATATAAATATTATATAAGTACTACTACATTATTTCTTAATATTTTATAGCCCAAACGGGCCCGAAAACACTTGAAAACCACTTTTACATTTCTAACAGCTTTGTTGTATTTTTATAAAAATGCAAAAAATTGTTTATAAAAATTAATTAGCTTTTGTAATTTCTATTTATCCGAAATCTTTAAAAAGTCATAACTTACTCATTTTAACTCCGTTTCGCTTGTTCTTTATATGTAAGAAATCGTGACGAGATAAACTATCAAAATAAAATACTAATAGATTTTATAAAAATCTGTGTCGGAACAGTAAATTCAAACTGTTATTATAAAAACTATTTTTATATATTTAATTTTGCAAAACTCATAACTCCTTTGTTTTAATTTCGTTTTTAGAGTTCTTTATACCTACGGTTTCCTATTGAAATGATCTATCATCATAAAATATTTATATATTTTTATCAGATTCAACACGTAGCAGTGTTTTTATAAATAAATTTTAGAAAAAACATTTTATAAATTAATTATCATATATAGTAAAAATTCATAACTTCTTTGTTATAGCTTCGTTTTTCAAGTTCTTTATATGCTTGAAATCCTCATGAAATGTACTATTTAGATCTATGGTTTGTATATTTTATAAAATTTCAAATTTACACAGAATGTATATAACAGTTTCATTTATATATATATATACTATAATGGCTCCAGTTCTGTTGAGAGGTTTTGATTTTGAGATGATTAAGAATTCTACGTTTTGCAAAGAGATTATATTTTTTGATTTGATTCACAAGTTAAACTTCATTTAATGTGTAATCATTCAAAGCCTATAAATCACAAATTTGATTCACAAATAATCATTGCTTAAATCGACAGGGTTATGGTAATGATTCCTTAAAATCTTGTCTAGAGATCATTTATTTTACTTATATTGCAATAACGAGAGATTTTTTTTTTAACATCTGATTCGAATTTTTTTTTTTACACATTTTGACGATAATCAGTATTTAAAATGGAGTTTTACACTTGACAAAACTTGACTATGAAAGTCTAAAAATCTCTTCATTTTTGAAACGCTTTCTCATTCTTCTCAAAATAAATACACATTCTCATTTGATCCGGGTTTATTAATATTATATATAATATATATATATTTAGATAAAATATATATTTATATATATATATAAAATAGTTTTATAAATTAATAGATGATTCTATTATTTGTACAAGATCCTCTAAAATTAATTTAACAACACGTATATTACATACTTTTAGGTCCTCATAATTTATGTCCATGTATTTATGTACCAAATAAATGTCCTCTAGAATTAATTTATGTATAAATCTTTATAAATTTACACTTGTCATCATTTTATGTCCAAACAAAATGTCTTCATGATTATTTATTTATAAACTGTATATGTAAACTTTTAATAACTAATTCACCAAGATAATTTATATACACTTGTATAAAATATGTTCTTGCATTCTAACACATTTTAAGTGGTATTTCATCACATGAAAATGTGTATTCGAAACATTTACATGGTTTTTTTATTTTATAAACTTATAAAATAAATCTTAGATGGTGATTAACAATATAACAATTATATAAATATGAAAATGAATAATTAGAAATCATTAAGGTTTATGTTAGACCTTGTGAGAATGGATAGAGATGATACACAAATCAAACCAAAGTATTTAACCCTAAATACTTATCAAGAAAACCCTAATTTCCTTAAAAGAAACCCTAACTTCTTCTTGGATAAACCCTTGTTTAAATTAATACCCAAGCTTACATCACATTGATACACCTTATATATTATATCTAAGAAAACTTGTATGCTTATAACCTTGCTAGAATCAGAATTATGGAAACCCTAGAAATAAATTTGAGCCGTGAGTTGTAGAAATAAAACAAGAGAGAATTTTTGAGAGTTTGCTAGTGAAATGTGTGTGGTATTACTTGCCTAGGACCTTCCTTTTATAGTAGGAGTATTAAGAAACAACCTTAACAATACCATGAGTTAAAAAGTGGTTTAAGTACTAAATGTAAGAGCTCTCCTCCTCCCTAGGAGGAGGGAACGGCTAGGATGGGGGGAGGTTACAAGGGATTAGACAATTTATGAAAAGTTAGAGTTTAAGGTTGTACTTGGTGGGTTATAACTAGAATGAAGTGATGCTAGTGGGGATTTAAGATTTTATTAAGTGTGTTTGTAAATATGGAACCGGCCCTATGGCTTATTAAGTGTAAAATGTTTTAATTTTTGGGTATTAGGTATAAAAGTGGGTATTTATTGAAGTATAGATAGGTATAGATGCTTCCGTGTATGCCTAAATGTATTCTATTGCGAAACGTAAACGTTTTACGTAATCGATAAAAATAAAATATGAAAAGTTATAAATTATCCTTATAACAATTATATAACACTTGCTTGACGTAAACTTTTATTTGTTTGATGACGTTTTACGTTGATTGTTGATTTTAGTTTACGCGATTTAACTAAACGGTTAAAATTAAAAGTAGACGCGTAAAAGTTTAAAATAAATAATTGAATATTTATTGACGTAAAATGACGTGAAAATGCGGATTGTTACAGTCTCCCCGTCATAAAATAATTTCGTCCCGAAATTCAGTTTGAGTTGTCTTCCAGAATGGTGTTGGTGAAGAGGTGTATATTTCCATTCCTTGATGGTGGTTAAACTTGCCGGCGGATTGTCCTAGGGTAGCTAACGATGCATCTTTGACTTTTCGGCTTAAGATTTGGTATAAGACGATGTCGACTTTCTAGTAAGATGGTATAAGAGTTTACTTAGTTGTTATGATTATTAGCTTGGTTCCTCGTGATAAATACGTTTTTATAGATACGCACACAAAATTTTTGTTTTTCAAGAATATCAGTAGAAAATTTATTTTGACAAAAGTTTTTAAGGTGACTACTTCTCAGTATGGCATGGTCCTTCCTGAATTATACATAGGTGATCAAGATATGTATATTTGAGGGATAACGATGCGATGCTCATTTTCGCCAAAATAAAAAAAATAGTTTATATGGTGAAAGCAATGTAATTTATTATTTTGTGAATAATTGACGAGATAGTTTATGAGGTGATGGTAAAGTGATTGTAAGGTAGTTCATAAAATGTTAGTGAAATAATTTTGTCAATGATAGTGAAATGGTTTATCATGTGACAGTAAAATGTTTTATAAAGTCATGATGCTTTAGAGAGTGGTTAGCATGAATGAATGGAAAATTGAAGTAAAATTGACGAGATTTTTGTAACACATTGATTTGATAGATAATTTGAAATCATTCGTATAGTACAACAAGAATTTAAGAGGAATTACAACTAGAATGCCTAAAGAAATAGAGTATAAGCATTGATATCATCTTTCATGTTGTCAAGGTCTTGATCGATTTCTCCTCCTCCTGAGGCATACACCATTCTACGTGCTCCAGTACCTCTAGCTTGGTTTCCATGGTTTTGATTCTTTAAGTCTAAGCAATCACTTCTGTAGTGTCCTTGATTCCTACATTCATAGCAGGTGAGGGTTCTTTAATTGTTAGTAGCAACAGGACTCCTACAGTCTCGGGTCAAATGACCAACCCTCTTGTAGTTTGCACACTTTACAGTGCACGGGCCATTGTGGTGAAGCTTGCACTTGTTGCACAATGCTAGAGTCCCAGCATACTCCTTCTTCTCACTAGACCCGGCAGAATAAGCCCTTGCCACATTTTGCTTCTTGAGAGGTTCTTGTTGAGCTTGGTTGTCGTTATCAAGTTTCTTTTTGTTCTCAGCTTGTCTTTCAGCAAATGTACGGATCTTCTGATCCATCAGATCATTTGCAATTTTAATCACATATTGCATTGTTTTTGGCTTGGATGCCATCACACTACCCTGAAGCATGTCTGGAAGTCCACCAACTTACTTCTCAACTTCATCAGATTCCTCGGAAAAGATCCTCCCACACATCAGTGCCAACTCTTGAAGCGTTATGTATAGCTCACAACACCAGTGCCCTTAACCTTCAGGTTCCAGATTTCAATTTCCAACTTCTTGATTTCACTCCTTGGGCAATACTTGTCAGTCATCATTTTTTTTAGTGCTTTTCATGACATTCCATATGCAGCATCACGACCAACAGTCTTAAGTGAGAGTTTCCACCCGTTAGGCATTTCCAAAGAAGAGGTACATGGTAGAACTTGATATTTGGCACGTGTCCCCGGTTGCAGTTGCTTATATGGAAAACAGATTCCATTTTCTCGAACCACTGAGTCAGACCAACGACTCCTTTAGTACCCTTGAAATTTAGGGGTTGGCATTTCAGGTTGTCACTTTAGGTGCACTCACGAGTAGCGCGCTCTGTCCTTCTGCCACTTCCAGAATCATGGCTATCATCGCCATTTCCACTGCCTCTGTTAGCTTCATACTCAGCCAACGCAGTAGCAACGCCTTGGGCTATCAGTGCCTTAAAGGCAACATCAGTCATAGGGGTGGTGGTTCTTTTTGGCGGCATTTTCTTCAAAATCAGAAATTATAAAATTAGTTTAGTTCTAAAAATCGTGCTCCAAAGATGAAATGTTGCGAGGTAACAGGTTAAAGTCGTGTTTCAATAGTATGGGACGGGTGTTTAAACTCGAAAGTTGAATGATAAAGATAACTTGTGGGATCGGCATACTATGACATGTTTCAATGTTATATAATACGGTATTATGTGAAATCATAAAAGATTTAAAGACCATCGTGTCATTCACAATGTCTTGAGAAATGTTCTAGTATTTATATATATAACTTCTTATATAAATAAATGTAATATATACGCAAGAGAAAGTAAGCATATATATATAAGTCATGTAATCAAGTAATGTAGGCAAGTAATGTAACCAAGTAAGCAAGTAGTGTGTATGCACATTGAAAAAGTTTGATGTGATGCAATATTTGTGAAAAGGGTTATAATCTAGGTAAAATATGCAACCTAGTTCTTTATAACATTAGCTCTGAATACCAATCTGTAACACCCCCAAAAAGAGTCGCAACGGAAATATGTCCGGGAGTGTTACTTCGTAATACCAATGCACAAGACTTGAGAGAACGACCTCTAAATGTGTCGTTTGAAAAGTAATATTGTAAAGTTTAGACTTCAATGCACATCAAGTAAGCCAAGCATCTATTTCACTTGAGAAAAACATGCTTAAAAGTGTCAAAATAAAGTTGGTAAGTTCATAGGTTTATGTAAGTAAAATTGTTGAAATCAAAGGTTTATAAAGTATGTTTGACCATTTCAATCCTTATAATAGTCACCAAAAATGTAAGTATAAATGTTGGAATCAAAGATTTGTAAAGTGTGTGTGACCATTGTAACACATACAATAGTCACATAGTGTCACACCCCACCAAGGCGAAACCGCGAGGTGTAACATATCATTAAACATCACACAAGATGATAGATAAAACACCATACATGAATTGAGATAAAAGAAAATTATCCGAATTACTACATTTCCAAATACAAGTTTAAAAAGTACAAATGACATTAATTTGAAAGAAAGTATACATCTTGAACATGTCCAATTGCAATGTACTAAGTTTCCACTTTATGAATGTCACCTGAAAAGCATGATAAAAACGATCAACTGTCGAAATAGTTGGTGAGCTCTCAAGATTATGCACCAAAAATGTAATTTTAAAAATAATGAGTAGATGTCCAAAACACAGTTCCCAATTCAATATTAGGTTGCCAAAACAAGTCATTAATCCAAACTGATTCAAATTTCCAAAGATAGTTTTTGTTACCCAACGTAACGTAATATAAATCAATGTATATGTATGCTATAGTGTTTATGCGAGGCACTACTTAAACGAATTCAACCTAATCGTTGCAAACATCCAATCAAGTTCCAGTTGTATAGTATGGCACAAACACCTAGTACTATGCACCCTTGTGCGGGGAGTGAGGATGGGCTAATCTCCTCATAGCGCTATCCATAAGTACTAACGTCTCAATCCCGATGAGGGGGATAACGATTTAAAAGTAGTGGCGGGTTCCAAGCACCAAACAACATACATATCAAGCTCAAAGTTCAAAGTTCATCACGTTTCTATAGTTCAACAATTTCAAATCAAGTTCCATACGTTCAAGACAAGTTCGTGTTCAAATATGCTCAAAAGGTTTAATTACTTAAAAGAAATTTCATAACAACGACACATCATGCTTTCCACCCCAAAACATTTAAAACCTTTAAAAAGGGGGTATGTGAGAAACTCACCATAAATAGGAGTATCGACCGAGAAAATCAACAAAGGAAGAAGAATGCCACAACTCAACCGCGACCTATAATAATAGTAGTCAGCGTATAAGAAAATATAGTTATACGAAAATGCATATTTTGCATAAGTATAAAATATATATATTCCGACATACATGTAATCTTATATTGTAGAATCCATGTGCGCACCAAACTTACTTACTTATACCCACTAAGTGTTACGCCTAAAGATTTATTCCATTTCAACCCATTTCGACTAATATGAAGTTTTAGTAAAAATTACCTATTTTGACCAGTTATCAAGATTATGACATCTAGACGCAAATAAAAGTAAAAGACTAACTTATTAGTTGCAATTTCAGCTTTAGTTATTATATTTTACGCCTTAATCATTCTTCATAACGCTAATTTCACCAAGTTTGACTTTTTATTATATATTTTCCTTAAGTCTAACCCGTCTAAAACGACCCGCTAAAATACATTTTCACGACTCGGACTCGAAAGTAATTTGATGTAAAATGACGTTTCGGACAACTTTTTAGTTTTACTCGAGATCTGGAACGGCCTAGAAAATGACCAAAATGCCCCTGCAAGTTTCTGCAGAAAACTTATCTTTTTCCTAATAATGTAATATCTAATCCTAAGTTTTTTGACCCGCTAACATACGTTTTTAGCCTTAGTTATCCTCGCGGAAAAGTAAAACGGCATTTTAAACAACTTTTTAATTTTACCCGAGACTCAAAACTCGATAGAAAAGGACGAAAATGCCCCTATGTCAGATCTGATGTAAACTAAAAAAAAGAAAAACGCAGATTTTATTCTAAGCTTTCAACCCGTCATTACGCATTTTAGACTTAGTTATCCTCGCAGAAAAGTAAAAGGACCTTCCGAACAACTTTCATGTTTCGGGCGAAGGCCGAAACGGACCAGAAAATGACGAAAATGCCCTTTTTCAGATCTGACAGCAACCGATATTTTTAAACAAATGCAGAATTTTGGCGAACATTTTCTGGACTTCTTTTGACCTTAAAAACTTCGTTTTTGAGAGTTACGGGTCGTGCCTTATATCGAAACAAAGCTTGGAACATCCTCTATCATAATTTTTAGAGCAATTTCAGTTTTAACAATTTTTGATTTACTCGAACCGAGTCGTTAATTTTCTGCATTACATGAGTATCTTTCAACTCCTTCAAAACTTCGTTTTCAAGTACCACAACATCGCTAACACACTTAAATTAGCCTAACACCACTACTAATCATCTTAAACCAACCATGAACCTCGAAACGCGACATGCAACACAATCCATGGATTTTTGATATAAAATCAAATACATGCAAATAATATATAATTTGATTCAACATAAAAAGGTAACAAGAGGACTTACAAACACAATGCAATGGAAGAAAATCAAAACAATCAAACCCTTTTTGGGTTTTGATTTGGTTCGAACCCCACTAGACCAAAAACAATGAGCAAAACTTGATTTTGTTTCTCCAAATCTTGTTTACACACTTAATATTCAACCATTGTTACTCTAATAACCCCCAATTAGATCAAAACCCTTCAAAATTAATAATCAAGAAAATCAAGAATTTGGGGAAATCTTATGCATGGTGGATTTTAATTGAAAAGAATGATGGGTTTTAGTCTAGGAATGATTTAAGATTAAATTGTAGTATTTTGGAGGATTTTAGCAATGGTGATGGTGGTTTTTATGTGGGTTGTTGTCGACAAGGGAAGGAGAAGTCGACACATTTTTTTGTGTGTCTGTGTTTTATTGTGTTTGTGTGTGTTTGGGTAGAGTTATGTAGGAGTAAAATAAATAATAAGGGGGGTGTTTGGTTCGGCTTATTGTTGGAGTCAAAATAGGGGAGTGTTTGGTTTTTAGTTTTGTAGGAGCTAATTAAAAAAAAGGGTGTTTGGTTTTATATGTTATGTTTACTTTTACATTTTTATTTTTATTTTTCTAAAACATTTATACTACAATATTTGATTTAAAACACTAAGTTAAAATATTAAAAGTGTTAAAGTACTATTTTTTTGACACGGTTTCGGCAAAACGTGGGAAAAATCATAAAATACTAAAATAACAATAAATTGACTTCCGGAGAGAAAATATGGAATTATTTTTTTTCAAACGTTAAAACGGATAAATAATCAAGGCACGACTCGTAAATAGCTAAAAGCGACGATTTTAATAAAAAATGTCTAAAATAGTAAAATAAATTCTATAAAATTTAGAAAATAAATTAAAGCTCGGGATAAATAGTGACCTTAAATCCAAATATAAATATTTTTAATTAAATAGAATCATGGCTCGGAATAAACATTGATTTGTAACATGAGTTGCACAAAAACAAGCGTTAAATGTTAAGAGTAATGTGACCACATAAAAGTGACTCCAATAATAATTAAGAGGGTCAAATATCATACGTTTGATTTCGGTTACGTACCTCAAAATTGACGGATGTCACACAGAGTGTGATTACGATTTCACCCCTAAGTTCATGAAACCGCGGCTTTGACGTGTATGTATGCCAATCTTTCAGGCACTGTAAGTGTTCATGTATATGTAGTTCAATGTAACGACATGGTATAACGTTCGTTAGTTTAATCCGTCGAACTAGTAAGCGCTACTCACCCGAACGGGGATGTCAACCCCAAATAGATCCATTTTATAACATTCGCGCTTACTCCACCATAATTAACAGTTCATGCGACTTAAGCTAATCCGTAATCATTCAAATGAAAGTAAAGTTGTTGCGTCCATAAGTGAAAACAAGTGATGTATCCCACCGCGAGATATGTAAATGAGTATATGTAAACGAGTTTGTAATCATTCATGTAAATGAGTTTGTAAGCAAGTTATAAAAACAAGTATGTAACAATTTGTAAACGTGCATGTATTCTCACCGTAAAAAGTGTTAAAGTATATGTAAAACGAGTAAAACGTGGGGCTATAAACTCACCTCAAGTGAATGAATTGATTATATAAATCAAATATGTAAATCGTCCCGTGAAATCCGAATGCAACCTAATTAATTATAGGCCGTATAAGTATAATGTATTTAATATAATACAACAATATAAATTATAGAGTTATATCACCACCTAATATTTTTATTTAATTTATAAAAGTTGAAACAATATTTAAGTCACGCTTGTTAATTAAATGTCCAAGTATATGTATCTGTAAAAATATTACCTTTGTCCCATAATTGATTATTTGATAATAATACTTGATTTAATATTTTTATTGTTTATAAAGTAATATTATATAAATAGTTTAGTTGTTTTATAAAATAATATTTATAAAGTTAAAAACATATATAAATATTATATAAGTAATACTACAATATCTCTTAAGGTTTTTATAGTCCAAACGGACCCGAAAACACTCGTAAACTACTTTTTATATTTCTAACAGCTTTATTGTATTTTTATAAAAATGCTGAAACTTGTTTATAAAAATTAATTAGCTTTTGTAATTTCTATTTATCTGAAATCTTTAAAAACTCATAACTTACTCATTTTAACTTCGTTTTGCGTGTTCTTTATATGTATGAAATCATGACGAGATAAACTATCAAAATAAAATACTCACGGATTTTATAAAAATTTGTGCTGACATAGTTTATTCAAACTGTTTTTATAAAACTATTTTTATAACTTAAAATCTTGCAAAACTCATAACTCCTTCATTTTAATTCCGTTTTTAGAGTTCTCTTCGATTTGAGAGGTCACGGGCCTAAAACGGACTTACGGATCAAAAGTTATGGCCGTTTTACTGAAACCGTTTTCGTCACACAAGATTGCTAGAAAAAAAATTTCGTTCGGTCCAAAAATTTTGCTCGTTCGGTCCTCCGCTAGTTCGATCAGCTCGTTCGAACCTCTCGTTCGAACCACTCGTTCGATCAGCTCGTTCGAACCTCTCGTTCGATCCTTAAAGAAGAACCTCGTTCGATGGTCTTTGTTCCACTCGTTCGATCCACGCAATACATCAAACACCTTGACGTACCTTCTTCTTCTCTTCGTTTCAGCCTCATACGATAAGCACAATAAATCATTAAGCCGAATCATTAAGCACAATACGCCGAACCAATGAGCTCAAAAAAAATGAAATCACAAACACAACATACTCGAATACAATACACCCCCGGTTAGCTCTTGATACCAATTGTTAACATAAGAAATCACTAGCTACACAAGTAAGATCCGGAGGTCGGGGAGGATTGAACAAATAGAAAGCCATATTATTAGTGAGAGAAAAGGGAAGATGTGTGTATTTTAGAGAGAGAAACACACACACCTTATTACAAAATTATGAATCCTCACCCCTCCATGGAAGTATGGAGGGGGTATATATAGGTCAAGACAAGGGACACTATACTATCTTAACAGTTATAGTCCCTGTAGTTCTTGCCTAATGAAAACTAATGTAATTCCGATATGTCACCATATTTTAAGGCTAACAATCTTCCCCCAATATGTGGACATATGGAATTACTTACAATGTTCCTATCTTGTACAAATACAACATAAATAACGTCTTCCAAAGCGTTTCCAAAGCGCTTCCAAAGCTGAAGATGTCTTTGAAGTTCTCCTGGTCTTGAAACTTGTACTCCAGCTTGGATCTTCATT
>BQNB010014531.1:1608-32783 GCA_026074375.1 Tanacetum coccineum
ATTTTTTTTCACGACTGCTTAAATCAATATTAAGACGTTGTTCAAAAGTTTTGACTCGTTCTTTATATCTCTCTAGCTCAGCAGTTATTGATTCATTATTCTCTTCCTTATTAGCCTTTTCCTAATTATTTGCATGATTAATCATTTGTTCCGACATTTGTTCAATCACAGATAAGATCATTGAATCTTGTTGTGCCTGCAAAGTAGTATCTTGAATAGTTGTCAGTTGTGTTTCTTGCAAATATTGAGAATGCGAAATGATATTACTATCACTATGTATCTCATTATCTGTAAAATTGACAACTGGTGATTGTTCAAAATCCTACATTGCATGCAAACTTTGATTTTCCATATCATTAAGATACGTTTTCGAATGATGTACCTTTGAGATAACGCATAACCATAGTTGGAAATATTGGCCATGAGAACTGCTTTTGCATTCGAGATATCATCACAGTCAGAATCATAAGTATCAAGATCCTCAGTCTGAAAAGCAGCATTGTTTGGAATGATTGTCTGAACAGCTTGATCGTCTGGAATCCCTGGATCTGCAAGAAATGCTAGTTGCACTTTGACTGGATTCTAAATATATAAATAAATATAAATATAAATATAAGAGGATAATCAATAATAGTAGTATAGGATTACCGGAAGTATCGGTCTCTCACTTCGTTACCCACAAAGTTTGAAACCAGACCCGGGTCGTTCTTCCCGACGAGGCGTGAATGGAAAATCGAGTCAAGGTTTGAAAATGGTACTTGAATGATCAAAGTTTTGATTTGGTTATCTAAATCTATGGGAAAAAACAATTAAAAGGCAATCTAAACTAAAAACAAAAGCAATGACTAAATTAAAAATGTAAATGGAAACGTAAAAACGCGACTTAAAAACCTAAAACATGAATTTTTAGTCCTAAAATGATATTTTTACTTTTTATAAATCCTAAGTGACTAAAATGTAAGAACAAAGAAAACTAGACCAAAAACAAAAGCGTTTAAAGCTTAAAAACATGAAAAACGTGAACGGGATTCAATCCCGTTCTTTAAAAAACAAAAATTCTAAAATTTTAACCCTACGGATGCAAATTTATATTTCCTTGGTCCTAAATGATAAAAGAAATTTTTAAAAAAAAAGAAATATATTTTTTTGATTTTTATTTAATTTTTTATGAATTAAAAACAGTTTTAAAAAGAAAAATTCTTTAAAAATACTAAACAAAATGGGAAAAATATGAAAAAATATAGAAAGTAGCTTGAACAGTGAGGAATTTAAGAAAATTAAAGTGGTGAAAACATCTTATCAAATAAGCTGTTAAATAAGCTAAAAATAGCTTATAAGCAAAACTGGCTAAAAATGCTATATAAATTAAGCAATGCAAATGATAACTGAAAAAGACCCTAGGGCAGTTGGTTTGTGTGTGCGTGTGTGAGGTGCTAGCTATAAAGGGAGAGGTTATGGGTTTGAGTCTTTGGCCTCCCTTTTTATAAAAACATTTTTTTTCAATTTTCTTTTTTTTTAAAACTTAAAGAAGAGACAAAAATAAGCAAATTTTAAAAAAAGGAGTTTTTACAAAACTAAGGAATAAGCCTGAAATAAGTAAGAAAAGGCTAACAGATTGCTTAAGCTTAACTAAATGATCATACAACTTAAACTTTTGGCTTTTTATGACTAATAAGCAAATAGGAATAAAAGTAAACAAAAGAGATAAGCAAAAAAGCTTGAAAAAGCCAATAAGCAATATGGCTAAAACTTAGCAGACAAACAACCAAAGGGGAACTTTTTTTGGCTTAATTTTAAGCCCTTAAAGGATCCTTATGGCTATGAGGCTTATAAGCTCTTAAAGCTTGACCAAGGGGCTATTTAAAACAGCAGACAAAAAGGGATTTGAAACACTTATAAGTCAAGAAAACTGCTTATGAAAAAGGCAATTTACACAGGGTGCATACTTTTTGGTTTTATTTCTCTTAAAGACAATAGCTATTTGCAGGCTTAAAATTAAGCTAGAAAAAAAACTTTAAAATCTAACATAAGCTGAAACAGATGAAGTATGGCCACCAATGAGCTTATGCTCAAAAGCTCAGATTCTAAAAACAACTCTAATTAATCTAAACTAAGATTTAAAAATGGACTTTTTATAAGCAACTGATTTTTGACAGATATGACTTAGAATAAAAGGGACAAATGCACACTTAGACTTCTTAAATCCTACTCCATTCTAACACTAAAAAGAGCACAAACAACACTAAAAAGCTTGGTTAAGAAGGCTTAATCAACACTAGAAATCTATTTTTCTACCACAGATTCAAACGACTATAGAAAATAACTTAAATTTTGATTTTAACTTTAAAAACTTGTAAATACTGCATGAAACAACTCAAAAGATGTCATTAAAGTTGGTTTGGTGACCCAAAGCAATTTTATATCCCTTTTTACCCATTTTTAAAGCTTATGCCAAACACCCCTTTAAAAACCAAATGACTTGAAAATGGAAAAATAAGAACTTACAAGAGTCCTAGCTTTTGGAAATGAACTTAAGAACCAAAACATCTTTTCAAATACCTCTATAGCTTACCAATAAGCACTAACAACCCAAATAAGTCATCCAAATTTGCTTATTCATCCAATAAGCTTGAATCCATAAATTTGAGTAAATGAAACAATAACCTTATAAGACTCTTTCAAAAACCTTTACTGAGTAAAACATGTTGTATAAGCTTATTAGAGCTTAATGAATTGGCTTGTGAACATAAATTAGCTTGAGTATATAAAACTTAAAAAGTAGAATTTTGAGATAACTTAAAAACATGAATCTTGCATTAATAAAAAGAGTATAAAGCTGGGATTAGAAAGACAATAATTTAAAAATAAGAAAAAAATTACATTTTAAAATAAAATTACTCTAAAAACTACTCTACTCCTCGTCTCCCTTCATCTCTGTCTTCTTCTTTCTTTATATAGACTGAGGAGTTGTCTTCTCATTGTGTTTGTTGTGTTTATTTGGTAAAAGGCCTCAAAGCTTCATCTTGACCTTTGAAATTTCTTGGAGTCCAAACCAATTAATCCAAACCCTTCAATTTTTGTCTCGACCCTTGAACGAATGGGGGAGCTAGGGATTGCCAACCTAGAATTTGTAGTTTGTGGTGTGGGGTAAGGGTGAGGGTGATGTTTTGGAGTGGTGTGAGGAATTATCTTATGTTGCAGGGTGCTACAGTGTGGGGTTTAGGTTTGGCAGGAAAAAAGGGAGGTTAGGGGTGATATCTGTTTGATTTGGGTGCAGGGTTAATGTTTTAGGGAATGGAAGGTTTAGCCCTTTAAGGTGTCTTATGACATTGCAGCCATCGTCCTTGTGTATTTTATTATTAGTCCTTGGGGTTGGGTTGGTGGTTGCACCGTTAGTCCTTTTGGACTAACATTATTAGTCATTTTGGACTAACGGTGTAAACGAAAAGAAGGTATTGGGCTTAACGCCCGTTACATGGCTGTTAGGGGGTTATAGTTTGGGCCATGATATGCATATTTAAGGGGTTTTGGATTAAATGGGATTTTAAAGTTTATAAGTGTGTAGTGGGCTGACCCAGGCCACTAAAATGGGTACGGGTCGGCCCATTTTATCTTGATAGGGTTTCGGGTTTGTTTTTCCATGCCCTTTCCAATGCCGTATCCCGGGGTTGACTTTGACTTCGTCTTGACTTCATTAAATGCACAAACGTTGTTGAGTCGATCCGAAAATGTCTGTTTTAGCTCCGTTTTCAATCCTTTTGTACCTTTGGCTTCGGTTTTTTGCGCTCTTTCCAATTCCGTTCTTAGTTTTGTCTGGTTTGGCTTCGTTTTAGTCCTTTAGTGAATATCCAGTACCTGCATAGTATAAACACAAAAACAAGCATATATATGGCATTTTATGTCCATTTTTGGTCGTTTAGGGTCGTTTTATTAAGTAAAAGGTATGTGTAATTACACACATACCACACTTTATCTAAAATCTGTCCAGCTTCTTGAGCTTCAGCTAACATTGATTTTTCCTTATACCATGCTGCATTCTTTGGTCGCTTAGGATGAGTGCATTGCCTAGCCATATGACCTTCACCTTGACAGTTGTAGCATTTAACAACCCTTGCCTATCCACTTGCATTGTTTCCCCCAGAACTAGTAGCATTACTCTTATACCCAATACCAGAATAACTTTGACCTTGTCTCCTCTGAACTTGTTGCACTATGACCCTGCCATCTTGAATAGTGGCTTGGTTTCTTAGATTAGAGTAAGTTCTAAGTTGATTGTTGGTTGAGGGGAACCTTGAGGAAGCTACTACTGTTAGAAAAGCCATTGCCTTGTTGATACAAGCAATTGGATAATCTCTTGGAGAGAATACTAGAACAGCAAAACCTGAGTCCATAGGAGGTGACTCAGTCATCGGTTTTGTAACAACTTAAGGTGATTGATAAGTAATTTGTTGAACAAATGAGGTTTGATGATCCATTTGAGACTGATATGGATATGATGGTGGAATAGATGAATGAATGAATTGAGGTTATGATGGATAAGTAGATGAGTAATGTTGAGTGGGATGAATTGATCCATATTGAGATTCTGGAAACTATTGTTGAAGCCGAGGATTATTGTATAAAGACTGATAAGTGTTGAAGTGAGGTGATGTCATTTGCTGATTTACAACAAATGCAAGTGGATCCTAATTGCGTTCACGCAGAAGACGGAATTCATTTACATAGAGTTCATGTTGTTTAAGATATGCATGAAGCTGATCAAAGTTGGTAGTATGCAAATCCTTTACGAACTTGACATCAGTCACAAACTTACTCCATTCAGGTGGAAGACTGTTTAAAAACTTGGTATTAACTTGAAATTGCTCCATTTTCATGTTGTAGATGTTTATGTCATTAATCAGCTGAGTGAATCTCAAGTAATACTTATGAAGTGATTCCCCCTTGATGTGAGTAAACTTATCAAATGCATCATACAGTTTACACTCTCTTTCCTGCTTAGTCAAAGAGGTACCTTGCATCAGTAATTGAACTCTCTCCCATAAATCTTTAGCAACTCTGTGATGATTCATAAGTGAGTAGATATCAGCTAGTAGACCTTGAAGAATGATATTGGTAGCTTTCATATCAAAATTAGCTTGAATTTTCTTAGCAGTAGATAATTCAGCATATTTCTTTGTTCTGATTACTCCATTCTCTTCAATAGTAGGCCAAATGAGTGGATCATTTTCAACTGATTCAAGTATCATTCTTCCGTGCTCTCTATTTTCCATGTAAAGTTCCATTTGACTTTTCCAAGAATCATACAAGTCCTTGTCCAACATAGGTGGACGATTGTCAGCACCAGAGAGTATCATGTACTCAACAAGAGAATTAGTTTGTCCAAGTGGAATAATTGAATCCATTTTAATGTGATAAGATAAAAGATGATCGTACAGTGATTGGAGGTTGTTGTGTTAATGTGAGGTTTGATTAATGAAATTGAGTCTTTGGAATACACAGGATTTACAATTCTTGATAAAACCAAGAAATCAAGTTTTCACGAGATTTTACAAATCAAAGAACAACCGTATAATTCACCTAATGAAAGTGTATAGTTCTCCCAAGTAAAGCGTATAAATCACCCAAGCAAAATGTATTGTTGATCCCACTTGAATGGATCTTAAATTCCTTAGCTTGTGTAAGGTTTAGTTATGCAAGATAAATCCTACACAACTATGATAGAAACTTTGTAAAAATATATCAAAGATTACGCGGAATCTAATATTTGATCAATAAGAAGAATATACAATAGAACAGTAATTCTAATGAACACACAGATTAACAAACAAAGCTTCAATATATTAATACGAATACTCTAACTAGTATTAGGGTTACAAAACCTTGAAGCTATAACGATATCAAAACAAAAGATTTCTAGATTGTATATTTTGTGATCTCAAACTCTATACCCTAGGACCTCCTTTTATACACCAAGGAGTCCTAGTCAATTTACAATATATTACAAAAACTTAGATTATTCTTAAAGATCTATTTTATAAATAACAATCCTTATCTCATAAGTAATCTTGATCTTCAAGCAATCTTTATCTTTCAGCAGTTGTAACTTTGTACCAGCAACATTAACTCTTAACAAGCAGTAGTAACTTATACACCAGCAGCATTAACTTAGCAGTAGTAACTCTAAGATCATCAAAAAGTCTTTTAATCCTAACAATCCTCCCCTAAAATTGATATTCTTCTTCAAAATCTCAAGTTTCTTCATTGAAAGCTTCATTAATCACCAGGAGGATGCTTTCATTGATTCTTGAGTTGTTTTGTGATGAGCTTAAGAAGCTGATAACATATTTTATTCCATTGATCAGCTTGCGGCTTCCTATTTAGCATATCTGTGATTGTAGCAGGTGTAAGGGGATATCTCTTTTCTACCAGCATATGAATGTACACATTTTGCTTCCTCAATGAATGTACTCCACATGAATCATATAGCTTCTAATTTAATACTCTGTAATCCTGTTGATTCCTCCATACTTGATCTTCAACATGCGGATCAAACATTGTCTTTAGATCACCCCATAATACTCTCTCATAGCCCTCCTCTGGCCTTGTTGATCCATGTTTAGCTTTTACCAATTTCCACAAGGTTTCCAAATCTTCCATGTCAAAGATTTTGAGCATATGACTAAATACTAAGTACATCTTTGAACTTCCATTAGCCTTGATTATCTGGTAATAGGTCTTCTTCCCTTCTTTATGGATCTTGTAGTCAACAATGCTTGGAGGCTTAATTGCCAAAGGAATAGCATAAATTGATACTTCCTCTTTATTATGAACAACTTTTATTAGTCTTTGAAGCTCTACTGTTTAATAGGTCATCTACCTTTTTCTTCTTGATAGACTCTTGTTGAAGATCTTCTCCATAGCTCTCTTAGAACTTCCTTATGTTCTTGTGTCACTGCCTTCTACTCTTACTTCACTGCCTTCCACCAATTCTGTATCCATATCTACAAATGTGTTTACCCTTTTCATAGCTTTGTAAAATAACTTCTAAATATCATCAAAGCTTTTGTTCTTCAACTGATTGTTCTTGTATCCAACCATATTTTTTAGATAAGTAGACATTGTATTTCTCTTTTGAGCTTTAGTTGGTGGTTTGTTCCTCTTTTCTTGAGCTCTCATTGCTGCAAAGTGTTTCTTTCTTGCTTCTAAGAGTTGTACAAACAACTTCGACTTCTCTTTAATAATCAACTTCTCTTGTTCTTCTGCTTGCATTTGTTGAGCCATTGGATAATCAGCATCTCTCATTGCTTGCACATTATCCCATGCAACAATGTTGGCTTCTTCTTCTCTTTGAGATTTTTCTCTAGCAAGCCTTTCTTCTTCTTCTTCTTCTTCTTCTTCAAGCTTGTAACATGTGAAAACAAGTTCTTCATCAAGATAGATTGATTCTTTCTTATTCATTTTAACAATTGTTCTAACCATAGATCCCTTGCCCCTTTGTCCTAACCTTGACATGTTATGGTTTTGTTGGAGAAGAAAAGATACTGTTGGTGTAAGTGTTGCTTTGCCGCTCCACTTCATGAATAACAAGCCCCTTTAGCCTTGGGTACCTTGTGCTAGCAGCTGTAACTGTAGTTATAGAAATTTGTTGTTGTAATGTTGGTGTTGTTGTTATTGATTTCACATGGCTCTTCTACAACATTGGCTTATTCCTAAACTTTATTGCACTTTCAAAGCTGCATATGTGCTAGAGGCAAAGTAACTACATCAACCACTGTAAATTCTACATCTTTAACTATTAACTTCTGGTTCTATCTAACACCTCATCAATCATTAAGAACACAAGTATCTAGAAAAATTTCTTAAATACCAATATTACCTCCCCTGAGTTTCATGACCAATGTAATCTCTGCAAACCTTTATCAATATCAAATAATTTTCCTCCTCCCCTCCCTTGTTTGGATGCAACCTCCAGACACTCAGACCAAACTACTTCATCAGAGAAAATCACTCTTTGCAGAACTACCAACCCCCCATTTTATTTTGTAAAATAGTAAAGATCATTTGAAGCTTGTGAGTTCTTGACCACCTTTTCTTCTCTAACGTCTTGACTCTTTAGTTATTAAACTTGCCAACCTCCTAAGCTTGAGCATTTCTTTGTAATCTCCAGGTCAAGGACTCTTTGATGCAAATTGGTACAAAATATCCATCAATTCATTCAAGTATCAGTCCTATCATAAATCACTTCGGGATGTGTTAACTCCTATCGGCATGCATCATTTGATATTTAGACACATTCAAACCTAGAGCAATTGTTTTTTCCGATGTTTCTTGGCGCATGAGGGAACCACAACCTGAAACTAGTTACCTAAGGAATTGGTACATAAAGTGTTGCCGTTTGATTGGTCTTATTGATTGTTACCCCCTATCCTACTCCGCATCTAAGATAGTAGCAAGTATGGCGCCTTTCCAAACAGTCATACATCTCCACATGACACCAGCATCATACTGCAACATTATCTGTGGTACCACTAGGGTTGAGCGTACCCACAAGTGTCCATTCTCTTTGGCCATCTAGATCTTTGTTTCAGTTGAGGTGAGATTTATTGTTAGAATAATAGTGGGTGTGTGTTGGGGATCAATGGGCATTGCTAAACCTTCACCCTGTTCTTGTGCAGCTTATACCATCATTGTATGAAATAAGGGTGTGTCCCTTCCAGAAAAGCCTTTCCCTACCCTTCTTATGTTTCCAAAAATCTTCTTAGTATGAGAGGGTGTTACATAAATCCTTTTATGATTTGACATTCCTTCAAGTTGTTTCCCCAAAAATACTTGCAGAAACCTTGGATACATCAAAAATTTACCCACATTATCCAAGTTCTTCACCATACTTTCAAAAATATACTTTGAAAAGTTAAACTTCTTATTTTTTGTAAGCAAGCATATTATTGTGCAGAATCCATAGTGCAGACAAAATTTATTCCATGTAGTAGTCTTCAGCACTAGGCAATGCAAAGATGGTAATGAATACGGTGAATTTCATTGATGAGACAAATAATGCCTTATAGAATGTAAGCTTCGTGAAAGTTTTTGATACCCTAATCCTTGGAGAAGTTCTTCAAAATGGAATCAATTAGTCAAGCAATCCATACCTTCCCTCATCATTCAGTTGAAGGTCACGTCTAAAACAGATGCTTCAGTAAACGATTATCTTCTTCCATGCCACTAGGCTTTATCTGCACATACCCAAATGATAGTTTTTACCATTTGCATTAGCCCCAGAATTGTTCAATGCAGCGAAGATATAAAGTATGATTGAATCGATAGTGCATATTTGATTAGGGTTTGCATTCAAAAATCAATAATTTCGCCTCAAATTCCTATCAATTTCAGCTGGGATTAGACAAAACGGACCCAATAACTTGAAGTATCAAGGCAAATTGTAGGGTCGTCCAAGTGTTGGGTTTTTGAACGATGAATGATGAAATTGAGTTAGGGTTTGTGATTAGAGAGTATATGATTGAATGAAATCGATTAAATGAGTGAATGAAACCCTTAATCGAAGTATTTATGAAAATACCCTCAACAACATTAACGTTCACTAGCAGTTGTAAGTTATGCCTAAAAACATTAACTTTCAATAGCAGTAGTAAGTTTATACCTAGCAGCATTAACTTCCAACATCAGTAGTAAGTTATGCCTAGCAGCATTAACTTCCAACAACAGTAGTAAGTTATGCCTAGCAGCATTAACTTCCAACAACAATAGTAAGTTATGCATAGCAGCATTAACTTTGAGTTACCAGCATTAACTCTAATTCCACTCCAAACACACTGTATATTTAACTCTCTTTTTGTTTTTCAACTCACCACTTCTCTCAATTCTTTTACTTACCAAATCACTATGTCTGTTTTTATTTCACACAGCTCTCTTTCTGTTTTTATTCTCACAAATTCTCTCAATTCTTTTTTCTCATAGTTCTCTTTGTTTGTTTTTGTTCCACACATCTTTCTTTCTATTTTTATTCTCACCAACTCTCTCAATTCTTTTTCTCATAATTTTCACAATGTTAATTATACCAGCAGTATTAAGTATAACTAACAGCATTAACTTAGCAGTATTAAGTATAACTAGCAGCACTAATTATACTTAACAGCGGAATCTTTTAATGACATTAATAACAGTACTAATTCATTCAAAACTCTACAAAGACATAAAGAGAAAAAAGATTTTAAGGATTTAGCATTCCAATACTAGCAATCAAATATTGAAACCTACTTACATCAAAAGCTTTTGTAAGTAAATCTACAACATTCTTGTCAGTATGGATTTTAACCATATGAATCAACTTCTTTTCATTGCAATCCCTAATAAAGTGATGTTTAATCTCTATATGCTTTGTTTTTAAATGAAAAACAGGATTTTTTAATTATGCAAATAGTACTGTTATTATCAATAAAGATTTTGGTATGCAAGAAATTGTACCCATAATCAAGTAATTAATTCTGAATCCAAAGCACTTGTCCACAACAACTTTAAGCAGCTACATATTCAGCTTCTGTTGTGGAATTTGCAACCACAGTCTGTTTCTTGCATTGCCATGATATTAATCTACTTCCAAGGAATTGACAACCTCTTGTTGTAGACTTCCTATCCAAGTTTGCTCCAGCATAATCACTATCAGTGTATGCTACCAAATCAAAAAGAGAATCTTTTAGATACCAAAGGCCTAATTTAGGTTGACCTTTTAAGTATCTAAAAATTCTTTTCACAGCATAAAGATGTGAAACTTTTGGGTTGACTTGGTATCTTGCATAGGCACACACTTCAAACATAATATCAGGTCTTGAAGAAGTAATATACATCAATGAACCAATCATTGATCTATATAAATGAACATCCACTTCTTCACCATCTTCATCCTTGAGCAAAAGCTTTTGAGTTTCCATAGGTGTGCTTGCAGTCTTGACATCAGTAAAACCAAATTTCTTCAAAATCTCAGTCACATACTTGTCTTGACTGATAAAAATCCCATCCTCCTTCTGCTTTACTTGCAGTCCTAAGAAGAATGTGAGTTCACCTATAGAACTCATCCGAAACTTCTAATGCATCATCTTCTCAAACTCAGTGCATAATGACTTCTTTGTAGAGCCAAAAATGATATCATCTACATACACTTGATGTAACACGCCCAAAATGGGTCGCATCGGAATATGGGTCTGAGAGTATCATAGATCAATAGCACAAGATATGAGAACGACCTCTATATGAGTCGTTTAAAAATGATACATTGGATTAAATAAACTTGTTTGTTACAAAAGCCTGAAGCTTAAATTGTTCATCCATGTAATTGTAAAGATTTTAAGACATAACAGAAATTCCCAAAATGTAATGCACCCAAAACTTTAATGCAATGACTCTAAAATGGTGACCACCAATGTATCCTTGTTTCTCGTACCTTATTGACCTAAGAAAAACATGCTTTAAAGCGTCAACATAAAGTTGGTGAATTCACAGGTTTAAGTAAGTATAAAGTAGGACGGCAAGATTTCCAAGTGTATAACAAGTAATGAATACAATATCATAAAAGTGATTATGAAATGCACTTAGCTCATGACACTGAAGCTCGACATATATGTATGCAAATTGATGCAAATAATGTGCCCGTGTAGATGTTTAACCTGCAACATCCAAATTGTTCCGACATGGTATACATTCGTTTTCTGGCAAACCGGCACAGTGAGCGCTACTCACCCAAACGGGGATGTCAATCCCAAATAGATCTATTCATAACATTCGCGCTTACAATCGAGTAATTAACAGTTCATGATTCATGGGCATAGTGGGTTATAGCTACTTAGGCAAACTCGTAATTTGTATAAAAGTGTACTTGCATCCAAATTGTAAAACAATGCATGTTTCTCACCCCAAAGTTGTAAATCATGATATATAAATCAAGTATGTAAATCGTCTCAGGAAATCCGAATGCAACCTAATTAATTATAGGCCGTATGAGTATAATGCGTTTTATATAAATACAACATCAAAAGTTATATAGTTACACCACCACCTAATAGCTTTTGTTTAATTTGAAAAGTCTCAACAATGTTTAAATCGTTATTGTTAAATAATGTGTACGTATTTGTATCCGAAAATTAAAGTATTATCTTTGACCAACAATTGATTATTTATTAACAATATATGATTTAATATTATTATTGATTATATAATTATATTATATAACTAGTTTAATTGTTTTTATAAAAATAGTGCACAAAGCAAAAATAGTACATACGGTTTTATAAACCTTATATCTTTATCGTTTCAACTCCGTTTTTCAAGTTATTTATATCCATGACTTTATATTAAGAAAATCTATCAAAATATTATAATATTTTTGCTTCTGATGAACAGTGACTTTTATAGTTTTTGTAAAATATATAAAACTACTTTTACATATTTAATCATAAAAGTCATAACTTACACATTTTAATTCTGCTTCGCTTATTCTTTATATGTAAGGAATCGTGATAAAATAAACTATTTAACTAAAACACTTACTGAATTTATAAAAATTTGTGTCAACTCAAAAAAGTCAAAACAATTTATAAAAGTATTTTTATAAACTTAAACCTTGCAAAACTCGTATCTTATTCGTTTTAATTCTGCTTTTCGAGTTTCTTATATGCTTGGGATCCTCATGACAAGCACTATCATTATAAAACATTTGTAAATTACCATCAGGTCTGTAACAGTAATGGTTTTTTTAAAATAATTTTTATAAAAACATTTTTATATATTTAATTATGGTAAACTTGCAAATGTTATAACTTCTTCGTTAAATCTAGGTTTTTCGAGTTCTTTATATGCTCACGATCATTATAATATGTTCTATTTTATAAAAATGTGTCCAAAATTTATAAAAATTCGGATCTTAACATAAGGTATAAAAACAGTCCCTTATACATATATTTTATAAATCTAGTTTTTATAAATTATTCCATGGTTCAAATTTGTACAAGTCCTTTACAATACTTTATACCACAAGTCTTGTATATTTTGAGTCATCTAGATTGTGTCCATGATGATTGTCCAAGATAAAATGTCCTTACTTTATTTACACATGAACTTTGTAATTAAACTTTCAATGAATTAATTTATAAACTAAACTCATAAATTAACCAACAATTATATATAGTATATTACTTGTGTTTTATCACATTTTTAACATCATTTCAACATATACATAAATAAATTTGAATCCATATGTGCTTGCAATATTTCATAAATCATAAAAACAAACCTAGGTGGTGATTAACATAATAACATGCATGTAAAGTAAATAAATGAAAAATGGAAGGTTTAGATGTAACACCCCCAAAAATAGGATACGCAACGGAATATAACATTTGGGGTGCTACTTCATAATACATGCACACGAGTCCTAGTAAACGCCAAAAATACGTTTATTAACAAATTTCATCTCATTAGTTTAAAAGAGAATCAGACTTACAAGATAGGTCCCCAAACTATACAAGTCATATCACGACTTCATTTCAAAAATGTTTTATTAATTTATAAACATATGTTCACCGAGCCTTCATTCTTGATATCCGCGTTCCGTCCCATCCAAACTATCTTCATACCTAAACCTGAGAAAAACATGCTTAAAGAGGTCAACATAAAGTTGGTGAATTCATAGGTTTATATAAATGTATAATCCAGGACCGCAAGACTTTCCCCGTGATAATGCAACAGATGCAGACATCACAAAATGTAGTTACGTTTACCTAAGCTCATGACACTGAAGCTCGACAATTTTATTAGCAATAATATAAATTGCTAATCTGCCCTATTAGATGTCTAACCCGAAACATCCCCAATTCGACATGCTATAACGTTCGTTCCCGGTGTTAGCTAAACACCCGAACGGGGAGGTCGTTTCCCAAATAGATCTATTAATAACATTCGCGCTTACTGAGACCAATCCAATTGGTTATACCATAATTAACAGTTCATGATAATGGGCTCAACTTGGGTTATCGCTACTTAGGCAAACACGTAATCAATATAAAATATCCACTTGCGTCCAATTTATAAAACAAAGCATGTTTCCACCCCAAAGTTATAAATCATTGAAATCGTAAAAATGTGGGGCTATGAACTCACCTTGATCAACGATCAAGATCAAATAAACCGAATAAATCACAACGAAGCAGCAACGATCTCGACCACGACCTATAATTATGTCGCTCGATTACAATATGTATAAAGTACTATCAACAATGTGTACATCGTTACAACGAAAACATATATATATTTATATATATGTTTACATACATATATGTGATGAGAAATCCACTTGCGCGTCCTAACCTTAACACTGAGTATATTTTATATATACTATTTTCCCTTTGTACTACCCGGACTAACTATAACACTACCAGTAGTAACCATAACACTACCAGTAGTAACCATTATTATACTACCAGTAGTAATGACTATAACTACCAGGAGTAACTAATATACTACCAGTAGTAATGACTATAACTACCAGGAGTAACTAATTTACTACCAGTAGTAATGACTTTTATAAAATATATTTATTTTCTAAGTCTGACCCGACTATAACGACCCACTAAATCACATTTTCACAACTCGGGTTCTAAAGAGAATTCATGCGAAACGATATTCCGAACAACTTCTTAGTTTTAGCCGAGACCCGAAACCCAACAGAAAATGACCAAAACGCCCCTACCAGTTTCTGCCGAAAAGTATTACCAAAACGCATACCTGCGTTTGCGTTTTTGACCCGTTATAAGGCGTCTTTAACTCTAGAAAACCTCGCGGAAAGGTAAAACGTTATTTTGAACAACTTTCCAGTTTTGTCCGAGACCCGAAACTCGACTGAAATGGGCGAAAACGCACTCGCATCAAGTCTGATGCAGTGTACTAATTACCAAACAGCCAGATTTTTGCCCCCGCCTTACGACCCGTTATCACTAGCTTTTAGACTTAAAGAACCTCGCGAAAAAGTAAAACATCATTCCGAGCAACTTTCGTGTTTCGCCGGAAGGCCGAAACGGACTCGAAAGTGCTCAAACAGTGCTTTTAAATCAGAGACAACAACTATTATTTTAACAATTGCTAGATTTTTATACCTCGAATATATATCTCGTTTTCGCTCTAACTTATTCGTTATTGGGAGTTACAAGACGATCCTTATATGGAAACGATCGTCTAAGCAAGCTCTACCATATTTCTAAGCCTAAAATCAGATTTACCAATTTCTCGATCCTCGTTTGGCGTGCCAAACTTTCTGCTCACAGTCCGCTAGTTACAAATCACGCCAAAATCCGTTTTTGACCAACAAGCTCATCAAAACTACATCTAAACTATGACTTTACGAATTTATACTTAACCCACTAAATCATTTTATATCACCATACACTTGACGCCGCAAGTTTCAACCGATTTCATCACATATATACACATTTACGTATATCAATCAAATGAATGAAATAATTGAAATAGACATAAAAATGAGCTCACTATGATATATGGAGCAAAAAGTCGGAACACTAGGCATCATCTCGTCCTTCTTGCTTCTTAGAAAGGCTCTCCGCACCCGAACCAAACCAAAGCCAAACTCGAACCCAACCCAATAACTTTCAATAATCAAACACACCCTTTGTGTCTTGTACCCGGTTCGAACCCACAGCCTTCCAAGCAAAACCACTTCCTTTGACCCTTGCTTGGTTCGAACCAAGAAGGAAAAGAGAAACCAAACTATAACTTGGTTCCTACTTGATTCACCTCATCATTTAAGTGATACTTTAATGTGTTAATGAGATCAAACTAGAAAAATGAATGGTTTGTGTGGGTGATGGAGTTTGACCGAACCACAAAGAGAAGGAGGAGAAATATCTTTGAAATTATTTGTGTGTGGAATGAAATATTCGGCTGCCACCAAGACCAAGAGAGAAATAGAAATATCTTGTAAATATCTAATTAATATCTTGTGTAAATATCTCATAATATCTTGTCCCACTTTTAATTAAATCGCGAGTCTTAAACGCGAGGTATAAACCGTTAGGTCAGGAAACAAAGATACATGGTTATAATATTATATTTTATGATCAATTAAAATTTAATAAACGAGACACGTCGGTAATTTTACGAAGAGCTCGTAACGATTAACAAATGCGCGGTCAAATATCGACTCGCGAAACGTCAAAAATAAAAGTAATCAAATATTTTCTAAATTTTTCATAATAAGATACGAAAATATTTATTAACGACAAATAAAATTTTAAATGTCGACACTCGCTCACGGAAACTCGTAAAATAATATTTACGACATCAGGCACGCGATCGTCGTACAATGACCTAAAACACGGGGTGTTATAGTCATCCCCCGTTAAATTAGCCTTGTCCTCAAGGCTTAAGATGCGGCACTTGACACTGGTGCGGTCTTTGTGAAGAGATGTGGATATTTCTTTGGAAATTAATCCTTGCGTTCTCATGTAAACTCAGGGTCTCGCATAGAGTTCCATCAAACCTTAACAATTGGGATACGACTTTGATTTCAATCGTTTAATGTCACGATCCATGATTACTACTAGTTCCTCGACAAGATGAAACTTGTCATCAATATGGAGTCTTTCCAACGGAATGGCTAATGGATCTTCGGAACAACACTTCTTCAAGTTGGATATATGAAACGTATTGTGAACCCTGCTCAGCTCTTGCGGAAGCTTAAGCTTGTAAGCAATGGATTCAACTCGTTCCAACCCCTTGAAAAGTCCAACCTATCTAGAGTTTAACTTCCCCCGTTTGCCAAAGCGTACTTCTCCTTTCTAAGGCGATACCTTAAGCATAACTAGGTTGTCAACTTGGAATTTTACAGGCTTACGCCTCACATCGGCGTAACTCTTTTGGCGAGCAAATTTGATAGCGGATTTTCCTAGGGCGACTAGGGATATGTCTCGGCTTCTTGGCTTAGGATTTGGTATAAGATGCCGTCGATTTTATAGTAAGATGGTGCACAGGTCTACTTAGTTGTTATGGTCACTAATTCAATTTACCGAAGCAAACGGGTTTTATGAATACGTACATTGAACTTGATATAATTAGAAAATTTGTTTTCTTGACAAGAAGTTTTAAGGTGACTACTCCCAGCATGGCATGGTCCTTCCTGAATGCATAAATGATCAGTCTATACACCAAATATAAGGTATGGTGATAGACCATGTAGTATTTGAGGCGCAACGATTTGCACATGCTATATTGTCATCAAAACAATGTTATAATTTGACTTACAAAATAGAAGGTTAAAGTAAAGTTGACGAAATTTTCACAACACGTTGCTTTGATAGATAACTTGAAGTCGTTTGTAAAATCACAGCGGAATCTTTAAAAGAAAATACAACGAGAATTCTTAAAGGAATAGAGTCTAGGCATTGATATCTTCCTCCATGTCGTTATGGTCTTGATTGGTTTCTCCTCCTCCTAAAGCATGCACCACTCCACGTGCTCCAGTACCTCCATTCTCATGGTTTTGGTTCTTTTGCTCCGGAAAATCACTCCTGTAGTGCCCTTGATTCTCACATTCATAGCAAGTAGCCTTCTAACTTGCCCTAGTGTCTCTTTGGTTGATAGTGGTATTGGCATTTGTAGAACTCCTACAGTACAGAGTCAGTGACCATACTCTTGTTGCCTCTGTTAGCATTTGTGAAGCACTATGAACCATTATGGTGATAGTTGTATTTAAAATACAACGGCTTAGATCTGCCGTAATGTTTCTTCTCCCTGTGCCCTGCGGTGTAAGCCCTGCCAGTATTTTGCCTCTTGTTCGGCTGTTGTTGGTTCTGATTGTTATTAGAAGTGCCATCCTGCTTCCTCTTGTTCTCGGCAGATGGTGATCGTGGAGTATGGTGTTAAATAGACATCCATACTGCCCGGGATTTGGTCTCAGAAAACAAGATGATATGGTGTGGAGAGGATCACTTATAGGTATAGCAGAAGGGTCGGCCGGAGCTAGATGCTCCTCCTCCTCTTCGTCCTCCTCATACTCTCAACATCATAATCATTGTCGTCATCATCAGATGACTCATTATCATCATTGTCTCCTCCGTCGGCAGGATAGTCAGCAGGATCATCCTCTGGTCCTCCTCATCATCCTCCTCTGGATCGGAGTCAGAAATGTAGCCCAATGATAGGGCTATAGGTGAGGCATCAACAGGTAGAAGCTGATCCTTCATTAGTTCCTCTAGCTCCTCATCAGAAGCTCACTGGAATCTCCATGGCTCGGAATTAATATGGGTAGATGTGTAGGTAACCGTCGATGATGAAAGCATGAATGCTTGCAATGAGCAAAACTTAACTTATATAAGTATATTATATAAGACCGGTATGGTAAATATGACTATGCGCTCCTGGCATAAACGAATGATGGTAAGGTACCATATTTGATAGTTTAATGTTTAGGCATCGCTTAGGACCTACGAGTTTGTCGTACTACCTTGCCTAAAGAAATGTTCCCCTATTTATATAAATAATCCTTATATAAACAATTGTAGAGTATGCGAAAGAATGCAAACTCATCAAACAAGAACTGTCTTGAGATTCAGTCATGAATTGGTATACATCTCGACCTAATTAATAAATTTACTCGACGTTGGACAATACTCGAACCTTTATGTTCATATAAACATAGTTATCATATTGCATGCATATCATGCATGGTCTTGAGGCTATGGTGCAACCCACCATACCTCGACAGGGTTCTAGTGTTTGTCTATCCCATAGACATTTGTGTACTCATCTTTGTATATAAATATAAGACCCTCATAGTACTGCACGTACTATAATATAAACACGTATATGCATCATGTAAGCATATATATTATATATTTGTATAAATCCGGACCGCAATCGTCCAAGATATGTATTGCCACTTTAATCAAGGCAACGTACATATACATGTGTGTATAAAACAATGATTACCATTACTCTAAGTTCATGAAACCGATGCACTATGCGCCCATCGCAGATGTCCCCTCCAAGGATCATCCGGGCATTAAAGAACATGTACCCATCGCAGATGTCCCCTCCAAGGATCATCCAGACATTTATGAATATGTACCCATCGGTTCAATCCACTTAAGCTAATCCGTAATCATTTTCAAAAGTAAAGTATGTATAAATCCGTATACCATAGAACGGATGCACCTGTATTATTTACATGCATATATAATTACCACTTTATTCCAAGTGTCACCGCTTTGCTACACACATAATATGCCAATCTAGTATAAACACATAAAGATTTTAGAATCGGACCAACACCCGCGCGGACATCGGACAATCGGTTTGATCGACTGATGACAAAATTTCCAAATTCAGTTGTATCCATTTGAAAAAAACGACTTAGTTCGCTACAACTCGAGCTCTGATACCAATCTGTAACACCCCCAAAAATAAGATACGCAGTGGAATATAACATTTGGGGTGCTACTTCATAATACATGCACACGAGTCTTAGTAAACGCCAAAAATACGTTTATTAACAAATTTCATCTCATTAGTTTAAAAGAGAATCAGACTTACAAGATAGGTCCCCAAACTATACAAGTGTTTATTCACGTATTCTTTTAAAAAATGTTATTTATTTATAAACATATGTTCATCCGAGCCTTCATTCTTATATCGCGTTCGTCCATCCAAAAACTATCTTCATACCTAAACCTGAGAAAAAAAACATGCTTAAAGAGGTCAACATAAAGTTGGTGAATTCATAGGTTTATATAAATGTATAATCCAGGACCGCAAGACTTTCCCCGTGATAATGCAACAGATGCAGACATCACAAAATGCAATTACGTTTACCTAAGCTCATGACACTGAAGCTCGACAATTTTATTAGCAATAATATAAATTGCTAATCTGCCATATTAGATGTCTAACCCGAAACATCTCCAATTCGACATGCTATAACGTTCGTTCACGGTGTTAGCTAAACACCCGAACGGGGAGGTCGTTTCCCAAATAGATCTATTAATAACATTCGCGCTTACTGAGATCGATCCAATTGGTTATACCATAATTAACAGTTCATGATAATGGGCTCAACTTGGGTTATCGCTACTTAGGCAAACACGTAATCAATATAAAATATCCACTTGCGTCCAATTTATAAAACAAAGCATGTTTCCACCCCAAAGTTATAAATCATTGTAATCGTAAAAATGTGGGGCTATGAACTCACCTTGATCAACGATCAAGATCAAATAAATCGAATAAATCACAACGAAGCAGCAACGATCTCGACCACGACCTATAATTATGTCGCTCGATTACAATATGTATAAAGTACTATCAACAACTGTGTAATCGTTAAAACGATAAATAATATATATTTATTATATATGTTTAAATACATATAAGTGATGAGAAATCCACTTGCAGGCACGTTTCCTAACCTTAACAACTGAGATATTTTTATAGTATACTATTTTCCCTTTGTACTACCCGGACTAACTATAACACTACCAGTAGTAACCATAACACTACCAGTAGTAACCATTATTATACTACCAGTAGTAATGACTATAACTACCAGGAGTAACTAATATACTACCAGTAGTAATGACTATAACTACCAGGAGTAACTAATTTACTACCAGTAGTAGACTATTTTATTAATTATATTAATTTTCCGAAAGTATTGACCGAATATAACGACCACTAAAATCACATTTTCACAACTGGGTTCTAAGAGAATTCAGCGAAACGATAATCCGAACAACTTCTTAGTTTTAGCTGAGACCCGAAACCCAACAGAAAATGACCAAAACGCCCCTACCAGTTTCCGCCGAAAAGTATTACCAAAACGCATACCTGCGTTTGCGTTTTTGACCCGTTATAAGGCGTCTTTAACTCTAGAAAACTTCGTGGAAAGGTAAAACGTTATTTTGAACAACTTTCCAGTTTTGTCCGAGACCCGAAACTCGACTGAAATAGGTGAAAACGCACTCGCATCAAGTCTGATGCAGTTTGTTAATTACCAATAAGCCAGATTTTGCCCCACCTTAAGACCCGTTATCTCTCGCTTATAGACTTATAATCGAACCTCGCAGTGGGGAAGTACAAACGACCTTCGAAAGGATTTCATGTTTCGGTTCCGAAGAGAAACGGACTCGAAAAGTGCCGAATCGAGCTTTTAAAATCCGGCAGGCAAGCGCCCTTTTATACTAGTGCAGAAATTTAGTGTTTCGAATATATCTCGTTTTCGCCATAACTTTTTCGTTATTAGGAGATACGAGACGATCCTTATATGGAAACGATCGTCTAAGCAAGCTCTATAATATTTCCAAGCCTAAAATCAGATTTTACGAAATCTCGATCCTCGGTTGGCGTGCCAAACTTTCTGCTCATAGTGAACTTATTACAAACCACGCCAAAATCCGTTTTTGACCAACAAGCTCATCAAAACTACATCTAACATGACATACAATTTATTCTTAACACCACTAAATCATTTCATATATACCATACACTTGACGCCGCAAGTATTCAATCCGATGTCATCACATATATACCAAATTAACGTATATCAATCAATGGAATGAAATAATTGAAATAGACATAAAAATGAGATCACTATCTATTTGGAGGCAAAGTCGGGAAACACAAGGCCAACTCGATCTGTCCTTCTGCTTCTTAGTCATGGCTCACCCTCAACGAACCAAAACAAAGCCAAACTCGAACAACCCCATAACTTCAATAATCAAACACAACCCTTTGTGTCTTTTGTACCCGGTTCGAACCCACAGCCTTCCAAGCAAAACCATTTCCTTCTGACCTTGCTTGGTTTCGAACCAGAGGAAAGAGAAACCTAACTATAACTTGGTTCCTACTTGTTTTCACCTCATCATTTAAGTGGATCTTTTATGGTTAATGAGATCCAAACTAGAAAAATGAAATGGTTTGTGTGGGGATGGAGTTTGACCGAACCACAAAGTGAAGGAGGAAGAAATATCTTTGTAATTATTTGTGTGTGGGATGACATATATTCGGCTGCCACCTAGACCACAGTGAGAAATAGAATATCTGTTAATATCTAATTAAATCTGTGTTAATTATCTCAAATATTCTTTGCTACCCATTTTAATTAAAGAGAGCCTAAACGCGAGCTATAAACCAAGGTCAGTGGAACAAAAGATTAACATGGTTCATAAAATAATATTTTATGATCATAAAAATAATAACGAGACACGTCGTAAATTTTACGAAGCTCGTAACGATTAACAAATGCGCGGTCAAATGTCGACTTGCGAAACGTCAAAAATAAAAGTAATCAAATATTTTCTAAATTTTTCATAATAAGATACGAAAATATTTATTAACGACAAATAAAATTTTAAATGTCGACACTCGCTCACGGAAACTCGTAAAATAATATTTACGACATTAGGCACGCGATCGTCGTACAATGACCTAAAACACGGGGTGTTAGCTGTGTTACTCCCATTGATAGTAATCTTTCTACCAGTTTTCTGGAAAAAAATTCTTGTCCTTATGCTTAGGAATGCTAACTGCCACTTCAAATACATCTCTTCTAAGTCATCTTCATAGATTTGTTCAAGGTCCTCATGTACAAGTTGAGACCCATTTGGTTGACTAGCCAAAAATGCATAAACAATGTCATCACTTAAGTTAGCAGTACTAACTTGAGTACTAGTAGAGCTAACTTGAGTATTAGCAGTACTAACTCGAGTACTAGCAGTATTAACTTCATTAGTACTGCTAGTAGATGACACAAAAGCCAAGTTTTGAGAACTTGAGCTTGAGCTTAAGCTTGTAGTTCCTTTAACCTCTTGTTCAACAATCTTGAAATTGTTGTAGAGATCATTAAAGCTCATTATGTCTAGATCAGGTTTATTCCTCCAGACCACAACATAAGTATTCCATTCAGAAGGCAGACTTCTCAAAAATTTCAAATTAAGATCTTCTTGTGAAATATTTTCACCCAAGACAGTCAGCTGACGTACAATCTTCTAAAGCTTGTTAAAAATAGAGTCAAGAGACTCTGTGCTTGGAGCACTAAAGTTATCATACATTTGCTTCAGAAGAGTCTTTTGAGTCTTCTTTGTGGCTTCATTGCCACCAAATCTTGTTTGTATAGCAGCAAACAAAGTCTTAGCATCCTTGTACTGATTAAATGTCATCAGATGTTCATTAGGAAGTGCCATCAGTAACATACTTCTTGCCTTCACATCATTCTTATTTCGAATCTTTTCATCAGCAGTTACAGGACCTGGTATTAGGGTAGTTGAGGTACCATCAGCATTTGTTGTTGTTTTGGCTGTAGGCTGGAATGAGTTTCCATTCTCTATGACATCCCATAGAGCATAGTCTTGTACTTGAAAGTATGGCTCAATCCTTAGCCTCCACATCTCATATTCACCCTGTTTGAGAGTGGGCAACTTTGCAGTAGTAATGAGTTGTTCAGTTTCAAAATCCATCTCTTCCTTGTGAGTAAAGAGTTCTTCTTGTTATTTTTTTCTAGATCAAAGTTTCAGAAAAGAAGGTGTTTTTGTGAGCCATGGGGCTCTCGATCTAGGATCTACAAGGTGTTTTTGATGTCGTGTTTTGAAGAAAAGAAGGTTAAAATTTTCTGTTTTTGAAGTTAGGTCAAATCGGTGCAATTAGGGTTTTGTACAAACCTTAAATCTGATAAAAACAGGACGTATGGTTTCTTGTATGTGTTAGCCGCTTGGTGTTTCATAAAGGCGTGATGGTTGCTACTTGAATTACTTTGATTGTCGACTAAAGTTACTGGTTGACAACAAGTATTCGAGTTAGTGTCAATTGATTAGGCTCAAACTGGGTAAAGGAAGGTTTTAAACAGTAGCAAAACATTTATACAGTTACAAGAGTATGTGGTGATGCTTGTTATTTGTTTCTACTGCCAACACAAAACAAAGGAGAAGATTAAATCATGGCTTAAGTGGTTACAACTGCTTTTGATTGATAATACTACTCGAATATGAGTTAGTACTGTTGCGTTTCGAGTAAAAGTTTATGCTGCTTCGAGATTGTATTCAAGTGTTAGTACTCATTGTTAATGCTTTCAATAATTGTTAATGTTGTTTGAGTACACGTTTATACTTCTTAAGATTTTGAATATCACTTAATGCTAGCTTATTTGTTACTACTGCTAATATATTTTGTAGATTAGTGACACTTTAGTGACAGTTTAGTAACAGATAAAGTGTCGCTAAATAGTATGGGAGGAAGGAGAATACACATTAATGACAGTTTAGTAACAGATAAAGTGTCGCTAAATAGTATGGAAGGAAGGATAATACACATTAGTAACAGATTAGTGACGGATAAAAGTGTCGCTAATAGCTATGGGAGGAAGGAGAATGCTAATTTGTGACGGATTCGTGACAGCTTTGTGACACTAAAAAGCGTCGTCTGGATACTTAATAATGCTTATATATAGTTGGAATTTAGTTGGAATTTACAAGCAGGTTGTGATAGCAATTGGGGGTTAGTTTTAACTATTGGCTTTTGAAGTTAAAACTGCTTGGACTTATAAGTTAATATTGTTCGTTGTTTATACTGCTAGCCTTAAAAAGTTTATACTGTCAGTTTTAAGTTTGTACTGCTGGAAAAAACAGTTTCAACTGCTAGCTTTGATCGATATCGGATGACAAAGCAAATTGGATCTCAGATAGAACAGAATACCAAGGTTGTTTGTTTTTGGTTTTACTGTTTGGTTTTTGGATTTGGTTTACATGTTCTTAACAGATTTAAAGGCTCGTATTCATTGATTTAATTGTTTACGAAGAAGATTGTTTATCACCTATTTGAAGTTGAAGTGGAGTTTTTTGGATGCGTGTTCTTATCATATCTTAAAGTAGGTTTTACAATTTGAAGATAATTTGTTCATGCTTAGAAACGATGTGACGAAGACTTGACAAATCTAGCAAAGGTGTGTGATTTCTCTTATGGTGCTCAATGCGTACATTTGCTATCACTTTGTTTATGTGTCTCATAGAAGATGAGGGTTTTGTCAAGAGGTTGCGATCTACTTATACTTTGGTCTTGGTATGAGTTTGGAGTAAAGTGGATAGTACAAGACATAAGACACAAGTTTGGGTTATTTTACTTCAGTATCAAGTTGGTTATACTTAGTTTTCTTCATCAGTGATCATTACATAGAGCCTACAGAATTGAAGATTCAAGAGATGGTTAACATATGGGTTTCAGGGGAAGCTTATTGTTAAAATGTTTAACCATCAGGTTATGTTCATGCACCACTTGAGGTGAAAGGTTTCATTACTACTGCTAGTTGTTTATTACTACTGCTAGTTTAAGTTTCTACTGTCTTAAATTCATTATTCTTATTATGCGTCATGGAGGGTAATTTGAGACATTAGAAGGCTGGATTAGTAGTGTGATATATGATTTGTAGTTGTAAAGATTCAAGTTGCTTATCTTCACAAGACCCCTATTGGATTATGACAAAAAGGGGAAGAAGATTACAGAGATATGATTTGCAGCTTATTATGTGTGGTGATATGAGCAGGTTACAAAGGAAATCTATTACATCTCAACTTCAGGGGAAGCTTTGGCTTTATGATGAAGTTCGTACACGACTTTGTTTGTTTTGTCATCATCAAATAGGGGAAGATTGTTAGGAACTATAGATTTGATGAGACAAAAGAAACAAGTAATGAAACAAAAGGATCAAAATCGTCATTAAAGAATTCTACAAGCTAGTGGAGAATTATGGAAGATTTGGTTAAAGATATCAAAAGATGAAGATTTGGAAGATCTCCTTAAGAAGATAAAGATAACAGAAGATATTCCTAAATGTTTAAAAGATTTATTTGTCTAATGTTTATTTTCCTTTGTAAGCCTTGATATCTCTCTATATAAAGAGATTCATAGGCGTGTAGTTTTATATACACAGAAAAGAAAAACATGTGTGTGTATCTTTAGAGATGTAGACGTCTAGTTTGTGTGGTGTAGCCTGAAGGTCAAGGTAACTTGATCCTGTTACAGATTAGTTGTAACCGTTATATTCTAATCAAATATAATTGGGGCTTAGAGTGTATGATAATGAAGAAAAACCTTGTTGAATAACTTTGTTCATTATGCTATTTCCGCTATGCATATTCTTTATGTTCATTGTTATTATTGTCCTAGATATTAGTTCTAAACAAACTGAGCTTAAACGATCTAAGGAGTTCTATCAGACTCCACAGGAAGTCATAGAGAATGGTAATGCACCTCCAATATCAAAAGTTGTTGAAGGTGTTGAGACTACAATTACTCCTACAACTGCTGAAGAAAAGGCACAAAGGAGGTTAGAGTTGAAGGCAAGAAGTGCTTTATTGATGGGCATCCCTAATGAACATCAGTTGAAGTTTAACTCCATCAAAGATGCCAAGTCATTACTGCAGGCTGTTGAGAAGAGGTTTGGAGGGAATACTGCTACTAAAAAGACTTAGAGGAATCTTCTAAAGCAGCAGTATGAAATTTTTACTGCATCTAGCTTAGAGGTGTTATATCAAACCTTTGATAGGCTTCAAAAGCTTATCAGTCAATTGGAGATTCATGGTGAAAGTATCTCAAAAGAAGATGTGAATCATAAGTTCTTAAGAAGTCTGTTACCAGAATGGAACACACATACCATTGTGTGGAGGAACAAGCCTGCGATAGATACATTAAGCCTGGATGATCTTTACAACAACCTAAAGATCTATGAACTAGAGGTCAAAGGGACATCAAGCCCAAGTACAAACACACAAAACGTGGCCTTTGTGTCCTCAAACAGCACCAGCAGTACAAATGGAGCAGTTAATACTGCTCATGGTGTTACAACTACTAGCACTTAAGCTACTGTTGTTAACTCCACAATAATTGATAACTTGAGTGTTGCTGTTATCTATGCTTTCTTTGCAAGTTAACTAAACAATCCACAACTTGACAATGAGAACTTATACCAAATTAATCCTGATGACTTAGAAGAGATGGACTTAAGGTGGCTGATGCTAATAATGAGGGCAAGGATATCCTTGAAGAACACTAGAAGAAAGCTTACTGTTTATGGTAATGAGACCATTGGGTTTGATAAGTCCAAGGTGGAGTGTTACAACTGCTACAAAAGGGGACACTTTACAAGGGAGTGCAGGGCTCCAAGGAACCAAGAAAACAGGAATAAAGAGAACAAAAGAAGGGTTGTACTAGTAGAGACAACTACTTCTAATGCTTTGGTGTCTTGTGATGGTTCTGGTTATGATTGGAGTGATCAAGCAGAAGAAGGTCCAACTAACTTTGCACTCATGGCTTACTCTTCTACAAGTTCTAACTCTAAGGTATCTACTGATTCAAACTGTTCATCATCTTGTTTGGAAAATGTTAAAATTCTTAAAGAACAAAATGAACAACTATTAAAAGACTTAAGGACATCTAAATTAAATGCTATTGCTTATAAAACAGGTTTAGAGTCTGTAGAAGCAAGACTTCTAGTCTATAATAAAAATGAGTCTATTTATGAGGAAGATATCAAGGTCTTAAAACGTGAGATTCATTTAAGAGAAGTAGCCATTACAGAGCTTAGAAGGAAGTTGGAACTGGCTCAAAAACAAAAAGATGAAATTCAGCTAACAGTAGAAAATTTTGAGAATTCATCTAAAAACTTAAGCAAACTAATAGACTGTCAGATAGTTGATAAGTGCAAAACAGGTTTAGGGTATAATGCTGTTCCACCTCCCTATACAGGAAACTTTATGCCTCTAAAACCTGATTTGTCATTCTCTGGTTTAGAAGAGTTTACAAGTGAGCCTATAGTTATTAAGCCTATAGTTGAGAACAGTGAAGCTAAGGCTAGTGAAGCAAAGCCTAAAGCAGTTAGGAAGAATAATGGTGCTCCAATTATTGAGGATTGGGTGTCTGAAAGTGAGGAAGAAGATGTGCCTCAGGCTAAGATTGAAAAGAAAACAGTTAAGCCTAGTTTTGCTAAGATAGAGTTTGTTAAACCTAAAGGAAAAACTGCTAGGAAAACTGCTAAACAGGTTGAACAACTTAGGCAAAACACTCATACTCCTAGAGGCAATCAAAGAAACTGGAATAATATGATGTCTCAAAGATTAGGAAGTAATTTTGAGATGTTTAACAAAGCTTGTTATGTATGTGGAAGTTTTGATCACTTGCAGGTAGATTGTAAAAAGGTGAATCAAAAACAGTTTCAAAATACAAAACCTATTTGGAACAATGCTAAAAGGGTGAATCATCAGAATTTTGCCAAAAAGACTCACCCCTGCCCTAAAAAGAACATGGTTCCAAGAGCAGTACTAATGAAGTCTGGCTTAGTATCAGTTAATACTGCTAGACAAGTTAATGCTGCTCACACAAGAACAACAGTGAATAGTGCAAGACCAATGACAAATATTTTTAATAAAGCACATTCAACTTTTAGAAGGCCTATTAACAACAAAACAGCAACTAAAAATAGTAACTCTAATAAAAGGATTAATACTGTTAGGGGTAACAATGTTAATACTGCTAGGCCAAAAGCAGTAGTTAATGCTGTTAAGGGAAATCATGTCAATGTTGTTAAGGCCTCAGCTTGTTGGGTTTGGAAACCAAAGACTAAAGTTTTAGACCATGTTTCCAAACACAACAGTGCATCAATGAATTTTAAAAGATTTGATTATATTGATGCACAAGGCAGATCCAAGTCAGTGATGGCTTGGGTCCCCAAAAGAGACTGATTTTCTTACCTTATGTGCAGGGCAATCCACAACAAGATTTGTAGGAAAAGTAAAAAAGTGTGTTAGATTGATGATGGAAGAGCTGTGTGAATTAAAAAAAATAGAAAGAGTGATTTGGTGAGAAAAAGAATTGAGAGAGTTGGTGAGAATAAAAACAGAAAGAGAGATGTGTGGAATAAAAACAAAATAGAGAGTTTTGGTGAGTAAAAGAATTGAGAGAAGTGGTGAGTTGAAAAATGGAAAGAGAGTTGAATATATTAAAAACAGACAAATTGTTTAGAATTAGAGTTAATGCTGGTGACTCAAAGTTAATGCTGCTAGGCATAACTTAATGCTGCTAGGCATAACTTAATGCTGCTAGGCATAAGTTAATACTGCTGGCATAACTTAATGCTGTTAGGCATAAGTTAATGCTGCTAGGCATAACTTACTACTGCTGTTGAACGTTAATGCTGTTGAGGGTATTTTCATAAATACTTCGATTAAGGGTTTCAATCACTTATTTAATCGATTTCATTCAATCATATACTCTCTAATCACAAACCCTAACTCAATTTCATCATTCATCATCAAAACCCAACACAATGACGACCCTACAGTTTGTTGATACTCACAATTTGGTCGTGTTTTTGTCTAAACCCACTGAAAGTGAAGGGTTTGAGCAAATAGTGGATTTTCTGAATGCAAACCCTATAAGATATGCACTAACGATCAATCCCACTATCTATACTTCGTGCATTGAACAATTTTGGGCTACTGTCAAGGTGAAAACTGTCAATGGGGAAGTACAGTTACAAGCCCTAGTAGATGGGAAGAAGATAATCATTACTGAAGCATCTGTTAGACGTAACCTTCAACTGAATGATGAGGAAGGTATGGATTGCTTGCCAAATGCTACCATTTTTGAAGAACTTACAAGGATGGGGTTTATGAAAAAAATTTACAAAGAAGGCTTACATTGTATAAGGAGTTTTTTTTCCTGCACCATGGATTCCTTTTCATTACCCTTTTGCAATGCATAAGTGCTAAGACTATTGGCATGAATGAATTTAGTAGCTCTATGGGCTTCTGCAATTATCTGTTTAGCTTACCAAACCAGTCCTGTTTATATCCTTTCAAAAAATAAAATATTTGATGTATCCAAAGATTTGTAAATTTTTTTGGAGTAGAATTAACAACCTGGAAGGAATGTCATATCACCTAAAAAGGATTTATGTTACCACCCTACTCACACTTGTAAGTTTTTTGAAATAACATGTGAAGGGTAGGGAAAGCTTTCGTCCTGGAAGAGAAACCCCTTAATTTCCAACCAATGATGGTACAAGCTCAGAAGAAAATGGTTGAAGGTTCAACAAATCCCTTACTGTTCCCCATCACACACCACATCCGATTCAACCATCAACATCTCACCTCAAAAAAACAAGAACTAGGAAGCCACCCTTTGAAACAAAGATCAAGAAGGCCAAAGAGAAAGGACATTGAGGTACCTCAGCCTAGTGGTCCTACAGACAATGTTGCAGATAAGGTTGTCAATAAGGAGATGGATGACAGTTTGGTGAGGGCTGCCACCACTACTTCTAGCTTAGAAACAGAGCAAGACAATGGTAACATAGATAAGACCCGATCTAAGGCAACACTTAATGAACCTAATTCACAGGGAACTGGTTCAGGTAGTGGTCCTAGGATCCAAGAAACCATGAGGGACACAATTGCTCGAACTAGGTTTAAGAATGTGTCTAAAACATCTAATGATTCACTGCTCGCAGGAGTTAACACACCTCGAAGTGATGAGGATAGACTAAAACTCAATGAATTGATGGAATTTTGTACCAAATTGCAACAAAGAGTCCTTGACCTGGAGAATATAAAGACTGCTCAAGCTCAGGAGATTACAAGTTTGAAACTAAGAGTCAAGAAGTTAGAGAAGAAAGGAGGGTCAAGAACTCACAAGCTCAAAAGATTATACAAGGTTGGTAGATCTGCAAGAGTGATTTCCTCTGATGAAGCTAGTTTGGGTGATCAGGAGGATGCATCCAAACAGGGGAGGAAAATTGATGACATTGATAAAGATGCAGAGATTACATTGGTTCATGAAACTCAGGGGAGGTATGGTGATGAAGAAATGTTTGATACAGGTGTTCTTGATGGTGATGAGGTGTTAGAAGAACCAGAAGTTAATATTAAAGATGTGAATTCAGGTGTTGATGAAGTTACTTTGGCTCAAGCACTTGCAGCTTTGAAAAGTGTGATGACATCAAATAACGTCTATTTTATAGCATCATTTATCCATGATATTAACCCATTTTGTATAGTTATTGCAAAGAATTGTTACTTAATTGTTTATATTTGAGAATTGCAGTAATTATGGAGTAATTGGTGAAA
>BQNB010014531.1:38712-62995 GCA_026074375.1 Tanacetum coccineum
GCGGTAAAGGGGTAATAGTACCCTGTTGGTTGCAGGTTTTAAAAGGAAAGTTTGGGGAAGAGGCAAGAGTGCCCCCCCATCTTTGGCTCTCTTTTCATTCCATTTGGCCGAGTTTTAGTTATAAACAAGTTTGGAAAGTGTCAAATATGGTCCTTGTCGTTTTATAACAAAAGAGGGTTTAAAAGAGAAGTTTATGAAATGACAGAAATGGTCCCTCTGGTTTTTATAACAAAAGAATAAAGAAAGGTTTGAAAAATTGCAAAAATGGTCCCTGCTGTTTATAAAAAAGAGAAAGTGGAAGGGTTTTGGCAAATTGCAAAACCAGCCCTTGTGTTTGGATTTTTTCATTTTTCTTTTTAAAACAACTTTCAAACTTGGCATTTTTGGCCCTTTTCTTTATTTTTTCCATTTTTAATTATAAAACAAGGTTTTTAAAATTTACATTTTTGGTCCTTGAGTTTTATAAAAAGGGTGTTTTGGGTTTGTATTGGGCCCACTGAGTTTGGGTTTGGGCTTGTATTGGGCCCACTGGGTTTGGGTTTTGGGCCCAATAAGGTACAGGTTTGGTTATTGGGCTTTTTCAAGCCCAATAAGGTTATGAAGTGGGTTTTGTGTGTACAATGGCTGAGATTGGCTGTAACTGGGCTAGGATTGGGCCTTCAAAGTCTTCATAGTCTTTGTCAATTGCACACAAATGGGCTGCTGTAATTGATTGAGGGCCCATTTGGTCTTCACAGTCTTCATAGTTATACTATTGGGCTTTCCCGGCCCATCAGATGGGTTAAGATTGCATCCAATAGTATTCTTCAGTTCCGGCTCCGGTTTGACTGCTGATTCTTCATGACTCTGACTTTGGGTCATTTTTGGACTTTGGCCTTGATTCTGCACAGTCTTACCATTCCATGCTCAGCTTTTGACATTATTTGGGCTGGTTTTCCTGCCTTTTGTTGATATCCACTACCTGCACAATACAAATGCAAAACAAACATATATTTGGCAGTTTTTGTCTGCTTTTGGTCATTTAAGCTCGTTTTTAACAGGAAAAAGGATAATGTGTAATTAAGCCACCTATCAATACCCACTGTGAGATAGTTGAAGAGGCTAGAAGTGAACTACCTTCGGATAGTAATCTAGACTATGCCTGTGTTTACACTAAACAGTCTCAGGAACTATTAGCAAATGCAAGTGCCTCATGTCCTAAAGCAGTTAACAAACGAGATAAATTCATGCTACTAACACATGTCACTAAGAAAAAGCGTGTAACCTTTGCTGACCCATTGGAAACCTCAGGCAACAACACACCAAAACATGTCAAGCAACAATCAGTTCAACCAACTAATGTTCTTATTCTTCCTTCTACAGGAGTAAACACTGCCACTATAGCTAGCGGGTCAAAGCCTAGGAGCAATACAAAGAAAGATAAGACCTTGCCAGCTAAAAGTGTGCCCAAGAAGAAAGTAGAAGACCACCCTAGGAATAATAAGTCGAAACTGAGCAAAAAGAATCGTGTTGATTCATGTACTAATCGTTAGGAATTTAGTTAATTTGTACTGTATGTGATACAAATCAATACTTTGCAAAGACATGTAATGAATGCATTAATTCAGATAGTCATGATAAATGTGTTGATAAGTCCTTGAAGTTTTCCAAACCAACCCCAGTCAGAAATCTGGAGATCAAACATGTAAACAAAATTGGCAACCCACGGGCAAACTATTTTACCACCGTAGACATCATATGAAGCCACTGGTAGTAACATTCCCATTAGGTGCACAGTGCCCTTAACAGGAAAACTACACCTTAAAGTTGAGCCTGTAAAAAATGGAACCACGGTAGAAATCAATCCCGTTAAGAGGACAATGCCCTTTAACTAGGCCTACTGCACTTACTAGTGATGTCGTGCTTGCAAACCCTCAGGCACATCATGCCCCCGTGGATTACAATATTGTTTGCTCTAACCAACTGGACCCCAACATCGATTGGGGATCCAATGTATCCAACTCTCCATTTTCGTCTGTGTTCAAATGCAGGCGTTCAGTTTTTGGGAATATTTGTTATGTCTTAAAATCTTTACTTTTCATGGATGAACTATTTAAGCTTCGGCTATTGTAACAAACATGTCTATTTAAGCCAATGTATCAATTTTAACGACTCATATAGAGGTCGTTCTCATATCTTGTGCTATTGATCTATGAAGTAACACTCGCCAACCCATATTTCCGCTACGACCCATTTTGGGGGTGTTATAAGACGGCTGTTCCTAACAACGGGTGATTAAGTTCTCTCGGGCATGGATTACTTTACATTCATGCAACCTCGATCTAATGTACGCTTCAATGCATTATTTCTTGATCAAGAAGAGAAGTCTTATTTTTATCCAAATGTTTTTTCGTCTATGATTCTTCAGAAAATTATTTGTGTTTCAAAAGTTGGAAAAGTTGTATTTGAAAATCAATCAGACCTGAAGTTTTCAAAATTTGACACTCAATCAACGACTACAGCTCTTTAGATAGAAAACGGGTCATTGATTGAGGGGGATAGTAGTTTTGTCAAATTTATGACATCTAACGGGCATTTTGTTAATTCATATAAATAATTGAGTAAGGTTTGGTAACTATTGGGGTTACAGTTTATGGGGGAGTTAAACTTGTGTTAACTCAAAGGGCCAAATGTGTCAATTGTGTGCAAGTATAGAGTCTTATGTGCTATTTGCTACTTGTCTCTTAGCCTCATATAATGTGAAGGACCTTTTGTGCCAATTTTGCATATCAATTTTCCCCTTAGTAACACATTTGCATGTAATTGAAAAGTAGGAAGAAAGAGAGGGACTAAAATTGTCAATGGCCGAAAGTTAGACCTAGGTATAAATAAGTCATTGCATTTTGTTATGGTCAAACCTTCAAAAAATTCAGTCAAACTCTTCCTTTTTCTCTCTCATACTCAAAACTCAAGCTTACTTGCGATTTGCCCATTTCGTGATCATTTGTGTGATTCCTTGCTTAGGTAATGATTAATTATTGCTCGCTAGCATCCATTTATGCCTTATCTATAAAATCTTTGCCTGAATCTCTCTAAATCATGATTGTTCTAGGGTACTCGTGCGAAATTATCATCCTTGTCTCGGTCAGTGTTTCTAATTGGATTTTGACTGATAGGTTAGTGATATAATTCATGTTTGATGCTTCGTTGATGTATTAATCGCTTCTCCACCTGCTAGATTATGGTCCTTGTGATTTTCGCACCTTATTTGATTTTCTTCAAAATCGTAGGAGTATGTTGTGTGTTAATGGTTGTTTATTGTAGTTAAGATGCTATGTGAGTGTTTGTGAAAGTATACCATTATTTAGTTTTACCTAGGATTCTATAACTTAAAGGATAGAATCTGAGCATTTAGAAGTTCTTAGTTGCATTTTGGTTTAATGTTCTTAGTTGCATTTTGCCTCTAGTGTTCTAAGTTGCGTTTTGGCTAGATATTCTTGATTGCGTTTTGTATGGTATCCCTTTGTTGTGTTTTTTCTGATCTATACCTTTGCGTTTTGCCTGATACATGTCTCTGCATTTAGCCTAATATATGTTCTTGCGTTTTGAGTTTTAATATGCCCTTGCGTTTTGTCTATACAAAATTATTTATCGCAGGACAAAACGCAATTAATTGCGTTTTGTGATTGAAGACCCTCATTTGTACTAATGTAGGAACCTCCTTTTCAATTTTTTTCAAAAATATTGCGTTTTGATTAAACTTGAATAAAATATTCATGCATTTTGTGTAATTGCGTTTTGTCTGACTTGCGACTTACCTCTGCGTTTTGTCTAATTTTATTAAAATATGATTTATGTTTTGGGTGTTGCGTTTTGTGTAAACTGCGTCTTGCCTATTGCGTTTTGATTAAACTTGAATAAAATATTCATGCATTTTGTGTAATTGCGTTTTGTCTGACTTGCGACTTACCTCTGCGTTTTGTCTAATTTTATTAAAATATGATTTATGTTTTGGGTGTTGCGTTTTGTGTAAACTGCGTCTTGCCTATTGCGTTTTGATTAGTTTAATAAAAATGGTCTTTGCGTTTTGGTTATGCATGCTCTGCGTTTTATGTGATGTGCCTTTCAAGCTGCTACTTGTCATGTCATTGAGTATTGGTCACTGAGTTTAGCTTCACTTTCATGAGTTGACGTCCGTTAACTTAAGTGTTGTACATCTCAGTTGACTATCACTTCAATAAGTTCATAGTGTCCCATGAACTGGGACTATGTCTTTGACTGTCTAACCCTCGAGCATGTGCTCTTATCTAACATCTCCTATCTGTATGTATGTCTTTGTTGATGTATGTGTGCAGTTGATATGGCTGATGCAAATATCAATGCTCCTGAGGTTCCAGCTGATGCTGATTCTCCACCTACTCGTTCAGATGAGCAAATCTTGCCCTGTAATAAATGGGTCCCAGTGGGAAAAAGCAATTGCTTCTTGGATGTGGAAAGATCTCAAGCCAATCCCATTTTCAAGATAGTCGTGGACATCTTGAAGAACACTAACTTCTTCAATGCTTTCACCGCTTCCTCCACCATTCCATCCATTTACATCCAGCAGTTCTGGGACACAAACAGATTTGACAAAGACAAAGGATAAAGCTATCAGCTGGATGAACAACGCTTCTATCTCTTCAAAGCTACTCTAAGAGATGCACTTCAATTACCCTAAGACAACAACAATTTCACATCTCCACCAAATGCTAACACTATAATCCCCTTTGTCAAAGAAATTGGGCTACCCAAATGTCGTCAGAACCTTATCAGGAGTCATGACAAATGACATGTATCAACCATAGAGGGCACTCGCCACGATCATCAATCTTTGCCTCACGGGAAAAACTTCAGCATTTGAAAGACCAAGAGCTCCAGTGTTGCAGATATTGTGGGGTGTTGTCAACAAGGCAAATATCGATTATGCTGAAAGGATATGGGAAGAATTTACTCAGTGTATCCACTCATTCACAAAGGACAAGATGAATCTGGCTCTTCATACAGAGGGAAAGAAGAAAGTTAACCAACTTGTGATTTCGGGTGTCCGTTTCACTAAGCTAATCATCAATCACCTCAAGAGAAAACACAAGTTCCACAAAAGACCAGGTTCCCCACTCCACTTGCCTACTGAGGAGTCTGCTTTAGGATATCTGAAGTTCTCATTCAAGAACACCAAGAGAGTAAGATTTGGGATGGCAATTTCGGATACACTTTTCTCTGAGGAAATTCGATCTGCTCCCTATTATCCCGAATATGTGGCAAAGGTTACTAAGTATCAGCGGTATCTCGCCGGAGAAGTAGTCAGTGACGATGACGCACCGGCTCCCAAACCAGCAAAGGGGGCAACAACCAAAACAACAAGGAAACCAAAACCGCAATCGTCTAAAACCGCACCAGTAGCAAAACCTGCAGCATCCAAGACCTCAAAATCTACCTCATCTCAACCATCCAAACCCACACCTGCTCCTGCTAAGCCTCAGGAGAAGAAAAGAAAGCTGGTTGTGGACACCACTGAAGCACCACCACAAGCCAAACGCGCTAAAGCTGGTAAGGTGCTGAAGAAGAGAACTCTACCTAGCACTCGTCAGCTGGTAGATGAGTTCGTAGATGAAGGTGTGCCAGATAAGGAACCAATGTATGGTGATGAAGAGGCGGATACGCAAAGGGCAATCGAGGAAAGCTTAAAGGAAGTTCCTGGTGCGCATGGGGGTCCATTACCTCCTGTAGTGTTCAGAGAACCTGACACTGGAAAATTTCAACCACTTCCAGAGGTTCCGGGTAAGGGCAAAGAAAAGGTAGGGGAGGAACAAGCGGCTCAGGTTCTACTCAACCTTCAAACTCCAAAGAAAAAGAACCCTGCTGAACAGTTCATCTTTCAGAGACGCACCCCCGCACCAACTATACCCTCGAGCCATGAAGAATCTTCTTCCTTGTACGCTGAACTGGGGCTGACTGATAGCGAGACGGATTCTGATAATGAGGTATCTCGTGACATCAATCCTAAAGCTCATATTGAAGGCCAGGCTGGATCAGACCCTGGTAAACAAGTCGAAGCCCAGGCTGGATCAGACCCTGGTGTTGATGCAGATTCTCAACTTCCACCAAGTCATGTTGTTCATGCTGGACCAAACCTTGAACACATGAATCTTGAGGTCACTGATACTTCAAGTCAACCAAACCGATTATCCAAAGGTTCAAGAGAACCTTAAACTCCCAACTAAAGGTGATGTGAGACTTAAGGAACCTGCTAGCTCCGCTGGAACCCTGTCCTCTATGAAGAACCTCAACAAGGAATTCCTTGTAGAGAAGTCACAAGAAGACGAACTAGAAAAGACCAATACAGAAGTGGAGGTTCAATCTATGGTGACGGTTCCCATTCCATTACAGGACCCGTCTGTCCCCGTTAATGACCACTGGTCCCGTTATAGGATATCACCGACCTCAAATCCGATTCCACAACCGGTTTCGCGCATCTATGCCTACAACAACAACAACGGTCACTGAAACAACAACAACAACAACTGTTCCACCACCACCACCTCAACCACAACAAGACGTCTCAACCTCGATCTTAACTCAGATGATTGGTCAGCTGGAACAGAATATAGCAGATCTGGTAGATGCAAATCAAGCCCTGGAGGAAAGGCTAGACAAGCAAGGGAACAAGATCCACCAATTGGAGACTCAAGACTTGTCTAGATTGATCAGAGAGCAGACAGTGGAATTTATAGACTCGCAGGAGATTGACCGAAAAATCAAAGAATCGGTGAAAGAGGTGGTTACCACAACAGTTCAGCATGCAATTAGAGGTCCCCTCTTCGTGCTCGCTTCAAGATCTCCTACGTCTGACATGAAAGGGAGATTCTGCATCAAAACGCATGTTAGAGAGAACTATGAAAGAGACAAGAGGAATCAACAAGAAAGGCTTTTGAAGCATTACAGAAATCTATCATTAGTGATGAAAGTGAGCAATTTGATGCTGACAAGGATGAGGAGCGTAAAAAGATGAAGAGTAAACAGGATTCATAGAAAACCCCACCTGGGTCACCTCCCCCACCACCTCATCCTCCACCACCGTCGGGTGCATCAGGGGCTTCCGGTACAACTAGAGCCTTTAATTCCTCTCAAGATCCTTTTCCACCACCACCGTCTCCAATACCTAATCCAGATGATCAGTCTCCAGGCTCAGCTACTCCAGGCTCGTCCAAGACAGCTGCTACTACTGCATACACAGCCTGGACAACGACAACCTCCAGATTCGAGCCCTCTGCCTCATCTATTCCTGAAGACGTATTTATGCATGAAGAGTCAGACTTTGCAGCTCAGGATATGGTGTCTGATGATGAAGATATCGGCAGTCGGCACATCCCCAGAGTTAATCTGAAGCAGGATTGGTTTAAACCTCTCTCCGAAGATGAAAGACCTGCGACTCCTGAACCTGCTTGGTCCATTCCCTCATCAAGTCTATCTGTCCCCACCCACAACTGGGCATCTGCTATAGCCTCCAGCTACGTACCTCCACCGGAGAACTCTCTGCTTTCACAGACCGGTGATATTGGAGTGTTTATTGATTGGTTCTGCAAGAAGCAAGGAATCACAGAGCTCACACCGGAACACTTGGAAGGTCCTGCATATGAAGTTGTCAAAGCCTTCCATCCTGACGTGATTCATCTCCAATATCAGATGGAGGAATGTCACAAGCTTCTGACCAATCAAGTAGACGACAGACTTCTCAGGTATAACGTCAGCAGACCACTCCCATTGGGTGGTCCTCCAGGTCACGTCACGATTCAGACAGAGTTCTTCTTCAACAGAGACTTGGATTATCTACGATTTGGCAGCAAGGGTGACAGAATTGCGTTGTCAATCACAAAGATGAAAGCTGCTTATTATCCTGATGTCGGGCTAGAACAGATGGTTCCAGATCAGATGTGGATCGAAGCAGAGTGCATGTATGACATTTCTGCAACTTATGGTATCTCCCACTGGTGGTTCAGGAGACAGAAATTCTACATCGACCGACACTCAGCAGAAACCAACCGAAGAGCTATTGTCAGGACTCACATGAGAATCCTAAGTGTCGTCAGGATCGAAGTCTTTTTGATTTACGGGTACGATTACATGAAAAAGATAGTCCTTCGAAGAGCAGATAATCAGGAATATACTATTGCTGAAAACGACTTCAAGTGACTTTGAAGACTTGTACTTGTTGAATCTTCAAGGTCACCTGAACCACCTACCGCCAAGGGACAAGAAGATTCTCTCTACTGCTGTCAACTTATGGATCAGGAATCTGGTTATCAGACAACGGGTAGAAGACTTCCAACTCGGCATCGAGAGTTACCAAACTCAGCTGAACCTCACCAAACCTCGCTGGGAAGCTACAGGGCTCGAGTTCATGCACGACTACAAGATTCTTGACTCCCCACGAGCCGTGGTGTTCAGAGACAAGTATGGAATGCAGATGATCATGCGCTTCAACGAGATCCACAAGTTCAGTGATGGGACTCTACAACAAATTAATGAAGCTTTAGACTATCGGGTCAAGGATTCAGAAGTTTAACAAGTCAAACCCGGGTGGAATACAAGGTTCTGGGACCCCGAATGATGTGATCAGAACAAGCGTTCATGTTTATATTTTGAAGAGGCTTAAAAGCTCAGAAGGGGATATTTTCTTTCCGGAACTTGGAGAGCTTTGTTGGTGGAAGAATACGAGAAGGAGACTACAGACTTCTTCAGAGAACAGAATGATGATATCTTCTCTGTAACTTTTAGTACTTCTTGTGTGGTATCATTGTAACATATTGTTAATATTGTACATTATTAGTAGTGATTTGCAAGGTGACTCTAATAGACCCTCAGTTATTGAGGGAAGCGATTCCTTTATCATATACAATTATTTTTGGACCACATTTTATCCCATTTTTCTAACTCATTTAAATAAAACAAAATAAAAAAAATAAAAAAAAAAAAAAAAAAAAAAAAAAATATCAATTGAATCAAAAATCTCAACGGGTTTAAAATTTTTGATCGGGGGAGAGAATGTGATTTAAATATGCAAATCTGATAACAACGTGATCTTTTGAACTCAATAATATGCTTACCTAAATGTGCTTAAATATTTTATATCTCGATGCAATATTGAGGGGAGCAAATGGTGTTTTGTTAGCAATTGTTGAAAAATACAAAGACCGGACCCAGTAATTAGTTATCGGGAGTTATATGGTGGTAAGGTTAGGTATCGATACACGATCCTCCAGAGCCGGAGGGATCTACCAGCGGACCAATCCACTAGTTAGTGTAGATGTCATTTGTATGAATACAAAAGGAGAAATGTAAGGAATAGGGAATAATGCAGTACTGAGATAGAGCTAGTACTGGAACATACCCAACAAGGTACTAGTAATGAAGTCTCGGTAAGCACTGAAGGGGTTGAAGAATTAAAAAGAAATGTTAAGATAAAGGGTAAAAAGAAAGCAGCCCTCCTTGAACATTAGGCAGAAACCGGGTCAATTCATATGCTGTCAGAATCACATGGTTGATTGCTGACATTGAAGACAAGTATCATGGACCTAGTGATACGATGCACAACCCTCCCTAGCCACTCATAATCTCTCAAAAGATTTATGTTTCAATTGTCACGGAGACTTAACACGTAATCTACTGACTTTCTCACTCCGAGTTAGTCGGTAATGAAAAGGTGGCAGTCTGCTCCAGCCTTCGCTCACTTAAATCAAAACGCATCGTTAGGACACTATTCCAATATACTTGTCTTTTACACACTGTGAAAACAAGGATTATCTTAAGAGTCCTACGCATTATCCTTGTGATATTGCCAGAACATCCGAGTGATACGAAAGTATTCACAGTGAAGATGGAAATCCAGCTAGAGCCAACATCAAACAAGCTCTAGGTAGGTGACTTGTGAGGTCCTTAATGGATCAAACTTGTGACACTGGGCATCGATTCGGTCCAGATTATGAATTGTTGGAGGATCGTATTTTGATACAGATTCAAACTATCGATGTGGTTACATAAAATCACTTTTACTAGTGACACATTATTGATTTTCAAATCAATTTATCTTCAAGCGTTGAGATAGTTAACTCATTGTTTCACTCTTACCGCCCTTCTATTAGTCAGCCAATACTATTAGTGAGTAGCCTGACTTTGAGGTTGTCCGATAAAGAGATACTTGCAAGTATTGTTAATGTAATGCATATCCGTTAGATGTATACTAACACTTTGAGCTGGAAAACCCTGTCAAGGAGGTTCTTATAAATGAATCTAGTATTTATACTGTAAAACGGTCCTCACGGAACCGGAGGTTAATGCAACCGAACTCTGACGAATGACAAAGCCATATTCGTCACCAAGCTTTATTGTTAACTGTTTTATTTCAGGATTACATAAAGATGGAGATGCAGATACCTCGTTCCAGCAGAGTCAAGTTCATAGCCACATGCTCATACTCAAGGCTCAATGACTTTATAACATCAAGAAAGAATGACCCAAAGCTTCCGCAAACTCTGATATCAACGTGTTCTTCAGTATGTCAAAGATATAAAGTTATGTACTGATGAAGAATTACGAATATAAAGTCAAGCTTTCAAGATTGCAACAAGTATGAGCATGTCGGCCCAAAAGTCACGAGCACACAAAGTAAAAGATCACAAGATGATGATTAGAGATTTACTTTGGCTGATGATCTCAAGAAAGCTCAAGATCACATTCAAAGACAAGCCTAAAGGAAAAAGCTCAAGCTTAAAGTCGAAAGATCACTACTCACTTTGTACAAAGAGATCAATGAATGAAGAATCAAAGATAACGAGCTGAAGTTAAAAGTCCAAGACATATAATGCTAGGATTCAAATTGTATTTTCAGGGGTGACCTCCCTTAGGGGGAGATTGTTAGGATCATGAAAAAGACTCGGTCACCCCGTGTTTTGTCTAGCATAGTTTAGCTTGTAGTCTTAATATTTATCATTTAGTTTTCGTATGACTTATGGCATTGGGTCGGGTCTTTACCCACATGTTAGCCCACTCTATAGCCCATTTAGGGCACATAAACTCTTGTATTTAAACCCCCTCTCAGCCATTGAGAGGGGTTAGTGTCTTTCTCTCACTAGAACTTCCCATTTTCTCTCTCTAGAAATTAGCCTACACACTAATCCTTGATTGTGTTATGATTTCCAATATACTTCATTTCTTTACCTCTCAAGCGTGAATCGTTAAATTATATTCGTCAAGGTTTAGGAATGATGGAACATATTTCATAAATCGTTCTCTTCTTTTATTCTAGTTTCTATTCTTGTCCGTGAAAAATTCGTCAATTTCCCCAAACATCCCTCTTGTTGGCGGTCCGGCGGCCCCCAGATCTATTCTGGCGGCCCCCAGATATATCTGGGACCGCCGGCAGCAGCTTGTAATACCATTCAATTTTTGTTCTTAACATTTCCTCTCTTCTGCTACGAGTTGACATCTACTCCACACCCAAACCTATACCCAATATCTCTCTATAGATCGTTGCTTATGTTTTCAAGAGTCAAGTGAATTTCATAACGAAATGTGATATGTGTGAAAACACATATCCATTTTATATCAAAATAGACCCTAAAAAGACAAAATTGTGCTTTAAACGCTTGAATATTGCTTGTTTTGTCTTTGTGATTGTGTAGGTACGGTTTATTGTGATTAATAATCCCTTTTGGAAGTATTATTGTGTTATTTGTATTCCGGGTGGTTTGACCCGTGAATTTTGAGAAATGCCGAAAAACGAGTCTGACACGTCCGTTAATGTCCAAATGAGTTTTGAAAGGGTTTAAAGTGAAAATATGTCGTGTGAATACTCTAAGGTTAAGTGGAAAAGAATTTTTAAGGTGCAAAAAATGCTAATAACTTGGGGTAAATTTTACGGTTGAGTTTTACGAGTATTTAAGTGATCCCGACACAAAAAAAAGAACCCGACACCCATAGAAAGCCATCCGGTCAAGAAGTCAAAGAGGGGAACCCAAAGCTATTTTATAGCTAATGTATCTAAACTTGTACAAGTATATTCCATGTATCCACCAACATTTCATTCATTATCATTTCATTTTCAAAACAATAAAACACACACAAGTGTAAGTGTGTGTGTGTGTTATTCGGCCGCCACCTACACCACCACAATCCACCATAAAATTTTCAACTTTAATTGAGAACGTGATATTCTGGGTTGATACGAGTGTTTGAGTATTCATTTAAACAACGTTTGGGTTGTCCGGTTCGTGTCGAAATCTACATTTTTGAAGATTTTCTTGTTAAGTTTCAAATTTTAATCCGTTTGTTCTTTTTGGTTTATTTGATGCATAGATGTTAGATGTATAAGTTGATCGTTTGAAAAACGATATTTGGAAGCGAAATGAATAAAAAAGAGTGTGTTAGGTTCGTGGATATAAAAGGAAAATAAGGGTTTTTGAGTTTTGATGTGTGGACGAGGATGGTTGAATAATAAATGTTGCTAGTATATTTATTTTTGATAATAGCTTGTATAGCTTATCGGTGCTTATTTTAAGCTATTTTCTTGGCATTATTTGGCTTAAATGACACGAAAAGTTTCCCAAAATACAACTAGGAAAGTGATTTTGATTATTTTTGTATTATGACGTATGTTGTGGACTATTTTTGAGGCTTATGGTAGTAACCATATGCGATACGTAGCTTATTAGCTTATGTTTAAGCTTAATATACGTAATTTTGAGCTTATGGACTCACGACCCAATAAGTCTATTTAAGTCGTGGCTTAATGGGAGGGCATATTGAGGTCCGAATTATTTTCTAAATATTGGTATAAGCTTATGTATGTAAACGGACCTTGGTTTTGGACTTGGATTGTATTTTGGACTTATAAATATCTTAATGGACCCTTGTTAGGCCTTAAAGCCCAATAAGCGATATTTAGTTGTTATGAGAGTTTTGACGAACTATTGGAAGTGAAAATGTGTTTACGAAGTGATATTGAACGATATTTTAGGAAAAACGTTTTAGTAAACGTTAAAGATTGAGATTTTAGAGTTTTGTCGAAAAGTGTCGAATTTATGAAATAGTGTTTGAAAAATAAAGTTGAAACCTTGAAAATTTGTATGAGCGTACGGGTCATGTCGAAATTTCGTAAAAAGTTTATACTTAGAAACTTTGCTTAAAACATAATTTTTGATTTAAATAATAAAATATTATTTTAATATTTTAATTTATTTAATAAATCACTAAAAGAAGAAAATGTATTTTTTTCAAAACTTCTCTAATGTATAATTTATGAGTTAAAACGTTTCATTTTTAACCATATAAAGATTATTTTGAAGTGACTAAGGTTACCGAATGACTTAGTCGAGATATATATATAATTAATAATTTATATATTTTATTTATATACTTATCTATTTCTCTAAATAGGTATAAGTAATGTATTACGAGTAATGGATTTGATATGAATGTTGGGCTATGGCATCATCAACATCACTCACAAAATTTATGATAATATACAACTCGATATTAAACTCTATGCATCAAACGTGAAGAATGTTTTGGAATTGGATGAGTTAAATAAGGACATTAACTGGGACTAGACATCTGCGGACGTCGTTGCATTTGCTTGTGTGATTTGAGATTTGGTTGCTAGAGACTGTTGAGGTGAGTTCCGTAACCCCACTTTTACTGTTTTTACGCTTAGGGGGAAATGATACTCAATGAGATTTAGAAGTGTTTTTGAATTGAATCTGTGCAAATGTGGTTTTGTAATTTTGGGACAAAATAAGTGCTTATGGCTTATGTGAATAATTATGTGTTGTATGATTGTATGAGCGGTATGGTTATGCTACTGCAGTATTTGTGTGGTTATTAGAGCGGAATTGGTACGCCTACCCAGAAGTATGTGGTCCTAGCCAAATTTAGTGCTCCAGCTGGTAGCCCTTTAGGTGCGTAATTAAGGTCATATGGTTATAGATTAGCGTGATGCTAAGTTGCTTGCATATATTCACTGTAATATAGCACTATTGTCCACTATTAAAATATTGGCACATCTTTTGGGTTTAAGGTCAAACCTATGAGCTCACCAATATTATTGTTGACGTTTTCGAGTATCATATTCAGGTGAAGTGAAAGAAGAATAATTTGGTGATTATGATAGCAGACTTAGAAGTCTCCCGAGTGGAATTTCATGTAAAGTATTGCTTGCTTGTTGTTTATTCTAGTATTTGGATGTTTTGGGATTAAGGTTTGGATTATGAACCCTGAATGTGGCATTTGAATAATTGTAAGAGTGGTGGAATTTAGTTGTGATTTGGGACACCACACTAGGTTTTCAGGGATGATGGTATTCATAGCACTTGAAGATTATGCATCGTAGTTTTCCTATTTTTGTATCTTGTGTTTATGATTGATCAATTAATGTTGCATTCCCGAGTTTTCGCCATAGTCGGGGTGGACAGATTGGTTTATCAAAGCCAAGTTTATAGAGAACTAGGTGATTGCAAGACTATAAAACCTAAGATCATGTCGTTTAGTTGTGAATAGGAGTCTATGGTGCGCGGTGTTCCGCTTTTTGTTTGCTTTGTGTTTTCGCGGTTTTTGGTCTTTAGTTAGTCAGTCATGGAAATGTGTAGCTTAATATTGAATATATTGAGAAAGGAAGCGAATATAAGTACGGTGGCACGAACGTAGTTATAAGCGTATCATAACTCATATCATACTTAAAAATGTTGTTCACAACAAACGTGTTGACACCGAAGGATGGTGTTATGGGTGCATATTTATACAATAGTAAGATGATTCTATATATATGAAGTCTTCCTGCCTACCTAATGTAGCCCATGTTCTCCTCCGTATAGATAAATGCCGCCATTGATAGGACCCCAAAGTGTTGGCCGGCCTGTTGTTGAATCATTAGGAGATGGGAACAGGTGTAACGGGTTGTAGAGTGAAAGGTGTAGAAGATCTAGGGAAGGTAATGATGAGCGTGTTAAGGATTTGAATGGTCAAGGAAATGACCAGGGTTTGGGAGCTAATGGGGGTGTAAAGGGAGTCAATGGGAATGTAGAGGGAGCCAATGGGGGTTCACCCAACTTCTCGATGATCATTACCCAACAATTACAGAACCTCTTACCCGTCATGCTAGCTCAGGTTAGTAACCAAGGAAATGTTGGAAAATGTGGTTAATGAGAACGTTCAGGAGAACGTGAGAAATGTGTTAGTAAATGGCAACCGGGTATGTTGTTCATATAAGGATTTCTTAGCTTGTAACCCTAAGGATATGATGTAATGGAGGTCTGTTGTGTCTTCTCGCGCATACGATTAAAAAAAATGAGTCTATGCAAGATCAGAGTGGTTGTAAGTGTTGACCAAAAAGTTAAAATACACTGCTGGTTCCATTAAGGGTAAGGCTTTAACGTGGTGAACTCTCAGATCCGTCACAGCGAAGCTAGGAAATTTGCTGTTAGTATGTCATGGAATGACTATTAAATTATGATTATACAAGAGTTTTGTCCTAGACATAGACGGTAAAAGTTGGAGATCTGAGTTGTGGCATCAGCCCCCCCACGCCATGGTCGTGGCTAGCCCATGCTTGCGTAAACTGATAGTTTCAATGAGTTATGCTAGGAATAGTTCCGCATTTGGTAACTCAGAGAGTAGATGATTGAGAGGTATAGTATGGCCTTGCTCCACAGATCCTAGGATGTGGCACAACAGAGCCAAATACATACAGAAGGCTATACAGATTTTCAGGTGCACAAACTTATGAGGTTTGAAAGAAATGGATCAATTAAGAATGTTGGAGAAAGAAGAAAATGTGGGGAACCTAGCAAGGATAGGAGGGTAGGGATGATCAATAAGCGGGAACAAGACTACGAATGCATTTGCCACATACTGTAAACCCTGTAGGAAGAGAGAATACGGTAATTGGCCAAGTTACCACCTGCAACTGCCTACCAAACTCTAGAGGGCCTTGTCGGCACAATGCTTCCAAACTGTAACCCCCGGGTCATTTGTCAAAGGATTGAAGAGGTGTGCCGATGAATGTGAATCCTGTAAATGCAAGAAACGCCAACTTTTTTAGGCTTGTTATGAGTGTGTTTTTTTTTTTTTTAAAGAGAGAAATTTTATTATTATATTAGACCGACCATGTCAGGTCAGCTTGTCCTAGATTAAATAGGGCACAAGGATCGGAAGAAAATCGTCCAAATCAAGTTGCTACTTGATCCGTCTCCGAATACGCTATACGTAAATATATAGTATAAGGATAGGTCAATAATAGTATAGTAAGTATTTTCCGTCGGGTTAAAGACAAACGCTTCTAACCAAAACGTTATCTAAAACCTCCCGGGTCGTTTTCCCTCGACGAAGTATGAATTGAAATTCGGTAGCGTTCGTGATCGCGCGTTTTGAATGGTTTTAAAGATTTCAGATTTTGATTTCTAATTCTATTAATAAAAACGGATGAAACATGTAAAGCACGTAAACAATTAAAAATTAAAACACGAGAACGTAAAATCTAAAATTAAACCTAAAATGATTTTTTTTACTTTTCCTAATCCTAATTACTAACTTGTAAGAAAAAGCTAAGGAAATCCTAAACCGAGGGTGCTTAAAGTAAAAAAATGAAGAAAACGAGAATGGGAACCAAATCCCGTTCTTTAAAAAATGAATTTCTTAAATTTAAACTCTACGAAAGTAAATTTATATCCTAAGCATAAAATATGATAAAAGAAAATTTTATAAAAAAGAATTTTATTTTTTTGATTATTTTTCTATTTTTTATGATTTTTTAAAGTTTTTAATAAAGAAAAATGATTTCAAATTAGTAAATTTAACTCTAAAAATCTGGAAAAATCACAAAGTGTATCAAATGAAAAGACTGATTTTATAAAAATAAGACCTAAAAATAAGCTGGCCAAATAAGCCCTAATAAGCTAGAAATAAGCTACGGCTTATTATGAAAAATAAGAAAACTAAATGGGTTTAAAAGGCTAGTGTAGGGCTATCATAACAGATAGTCCTACTGGTGCCGGTGATTTGAGTGTGTATGCTAGGATGTGTGTGTGTGAAAGGTTAGGTCATGGGTTCGAATCCCATGGCCTAGCTTTTTGTATTTTTTTTTTCAAAATTTTTTAAAAACAAAGTTGTAAAACAGATGAAAATAAGCAAATTTTTCAAAAGGAACTTTTTATGAAAACAGCTAAATAAGCTGGAAAAAAGCTTAAAAGGAGACATAATTGACTTAACACTTATATTGGCTTTTTGACTAACTCAAGGAAACACATAAGCTAAAATAAGCCAACACCTAAGCAAATTAAGCTACTACTATTCTAAAATTAACCTAATAAGTAAGTTGAAACAAGATTTGAGCAAAAATAATAAGCATTAAGCTGAGAATCATGAAAAAGCTTTTGATACAAGTCTGCATACCAAAACAGACAAACAACAAACTTTGAGCTTAACTATAAGCACTCAAACGGATCATTATGACAAAATGGCTTATACTAGCTTAAAGCTTGACCTCAAATCTACTTAAAACAACTTTTGAAAACTATTTTGAAGATCAAATTAACAAAGAAAAAGCTACTTGAAAAAGGCTATGCAGGCAGAAAACTATATTTTTGGTTTTTTAACTTTTTATGAAAATGACAAATAACAAACTTGCAGATTAAAAACAGATAATCTAAAAAACTAATTAAGCTAAAATAAGCCATAATCTAGATAGATTGACCTAAATTCTACTTGTAAACCCAAATTTTAATGTCCTAGAGTCAAACTTTTTACCTTCTGAAACTTAAGCTTGAAAATGCTGGTTTGTCTTTTTAACTAGCTGAGCAATTGACACTTTTGTATCAAAACTTAAAACCAAAAGTGCAGGCCTAAGGTCTTGTATTCTACACTTTAAAAACACCAAATTAAATGCAAAATGAGTGACAAATTCAACTTGAGCAAGCTTGAGCTTAAAATCCTTATACAACTGAATTTATTCTAACAGATTCTAAACACTACTTATAAACTTTAATTAAAACTGACTAAAACTAACACAGACCTTAAATCAAGATCTAAAACTGAAATATGAAAGATCCAAACTAACTAAAGTGTTAAGAACCACACCAGTACTATCTTTAGGTTTAGTGACTTCCTAGAACCAATCACCCCTTTAAGAAATTTGGTTTCATATTTAGCTTAAGATAATGAGTGATAAGGCTTAACATACTAAGACCAAATAACAACAAGCTTAAAACACACCTTATTAACATATTTAAGCTACTAAATAAGCAGAATCTATAAGCAACAAGTGTTAGCCTCATAAAATATTGAGTCGAACAAGAATTTCGTTCAATACGTAATGTAATCTCGTCAATTAATTATTAACGTTTTAATAGAAAGTGTCGGAATCAGTCTCTATAGTTTATCTAATATTGAATATGTATCAGTTTTAATCCAAACCTGCAAAACCGAGCCCGGGTCTAGTTAAATATCCCGCGCGTACTTTATCGTGACGTGGTATATATGCTTTTCTTCTTTAGAAAAAGCTAGGTTTGTTTCAATATATAAAAAATACTTCCTTTTACATTCTCTCTAACCTCTCTCTTTTTCCTCTCTCTAAAACAATCACTCTTTCTTATCTCTTTTCTTGGTGTTACGGATTATTTTGAGGCCCAAATAACCTTTGGCTGTTACGGATTTTTCGAGCCCAAAACCCTCGTTTACTATGAGTTATAGACATTTTCATTTTTTTTTGGAATTTGTTTTTAGACTTGTTTTTTGTTCAAGCTCACGTCCCATCAATATTTTTAGGCCCGTTTCAGAATTGGTGATCCTATTTAAAACATTCTGCTGTAACCCGAGCTCAGACAATTATCTTGTTTTTATACAATTAATCATTGGCCGATGATTCTGATCCAAATCATTCACGGTTTCTATTGATTATGTAAAAATCCCGTTAATTCTTTATCGGTTTTAATCATAAGACGTGTAAAATCCCGTGAACGTGAATTGCGATACCAACCACAACTCAATCACATTCATATCCACGTAAGATCCAACAACTCACTTCAACTCACGATAAAATGGAAAAGAAAGATACCTTATCTTCGTGTTCAGATTCGGAAAAACAATAAATGCAACTAATTCAAGACAAATCAAAAGAAAGTTACATGGTATCTTTTCAACGACTTCATTCACACCTTAAGCGTCTTTTAAACAACGACTTAAAAGGACGCGCGTTAGCAACACTCTTTGGTCAAGATTTTGGGATTTTTACAGGCACAATGTTCCTAAACATGGATCAACTTCAAAAGCAACTTGATAACAACGAATTTCAAGAGATTGGATCCATGGCCTCTTTTAAAGTTCTCGAGACACAGTTTTAGATGTTTATCAAGTCAAAGATTTATTTGATTGATGAATATATTGTAATGACACGCAACTACTTTCTACAATGCACTCAACTTAATATTCCAGAATTCCGTGAGACACTGGTCCAATTCATGGAATATGTCAAAATGTCGATTGATGAAAGAGCACTGCATAAAAGAGAGCATGAAAGAAGGGTGAATGAAAGACAGACGCAGACTACAATGGAAAAGGTTGATACGAGTAAAGAATTAGATGCTAGTTCAGTTATCATTGAAAGCAATGGGACCGAATCACAAAAGCAAGATACAAGCAGCAGATCAGGGAATGATGCGGAAATCAGACCCATATATGATGAAGAACCAATGGCTGAGGTACAAATGACTGCTGATAATAATGTATCTGCTACAAGACAACAACATACTGAGCAACCTGAATCCAATAATAAAGGAGAGGTTGACCAGAATGTTGATCAATGTTATTATGAAAACATGTCGTTTGCTGCTTAAATTAATGACGACACGATATTGAACTCTCAAATCAATTCATCGAGTTGAAACTGTTTGTCTCAAAAGACTGTGTGCCCAGTGTCAAAAGATTTTGCAAAAACTCGAAGCACATTTGTCTTATCGTGAACTTACAATGGAAAACAAATGTTTTAAAATAGTGGCAACAGAGTCAATTTTTGAAAGAGAAAGGTAATGAAGCCAAGGTTAATAATGACATCGATGAAACTGAAACAATAAACATCGAATTGGAACATAGTGTGGCTAAATTACTTGCAGAGAATGAGCAGTTACATAAGGAAAAAGAGCACTTGAAACAGACTTACAAAGATCTTTTTGATTCTATCAAAAGGACACGAGTTCAGACCAAAGACCAGAATGACTCTTTAATGGCACAACTGAACAAAAAGTCTAATGAAAATGTTGATGTACTAGCTCAGATTCAGAAAAAGGGGTTTGCAATTGCAGCATTAAAAAATGAGTTAAGGAAACAACAAGAAATCGTGTGAATACTAAGTTTGCAAAACATCAATCTTGGGGAAACCAGTTTTACAACCATCATAGAAAACCAAGTTCCTTGTTAGGACATAGACTTACGTTTTAAATGCTGATAGACCCCAAAATTTTAAAGACGATTTGCCTCCCAAGTTGTGTGGAGTTAACGATTTGTCAAAACCAAGTCACTACACATTATTCCTAAAGAGACCGAGAATCTTGCCCTGCAAATCCTCATTACATGGATTGCAAACTGCTCATTAGGTATAGCTCAAATGACATAGTTCATAATCACTACCTGGAGGAGGCTAAGAAAAAGACACAAGAACACTCTAGGAACTCTAGAAATTTTTCTGACTCCAAACATTTTGTTTGCTCGACCATGTCGAATGTCGTCTTTAATGAAAATCATTGATTTTGTTGTAATAAAATTCCTAAAGAAGTCAACTCGCGTGCATAAGGTTCCATCCAATAAGACAAGGCCGAAACAAACCCGTAGAGCAAATAAGTGTTGCAAAGAAACCAGAAAGACAGATCCCAAAAGGACATAGGTTTTCAATCAAAAAGACTACACCGGTGCATGAAAAAACAATGACTCCTAGATCTTGTCTTAGGTGGAAACCGACGGGTAGAGTTTTCAAAAATGTGGTTCTTAGATGGGTTCCAACTAGAAAGACATTCACCTCTAGCACAACAAAGGTTGACAGTGAAACCCCAAATGGTTCAAATGCAGATATCACTAACCAATGTGAAAGCGAACAAGCTCTTGATGTCAGTGCATGTACTCTCTTAAGTACAGGTACATCGTTCAATCCTATAAAGGAAGGACTCAGAGTTTGGTTGCGGAAAAGACAGATATCTCAGAAAACAGGGCTTCAAGGAATTTTAATATGATGAAATCAAAGAAATGATGTCTGATCACAACAGTTCAGGACACTACGCACTCACAACGGTCAAGGAGGTCTGTTGAAAATGTCTCTTCAGGCCTCGTTCCTCAAGGACAAAAGGCGTCAGATTATGACAACTCTGACCCCGTGCCCCCAAGACAAAATGTTGTTCCTTCAGCAGAAAAGCCAGATTCGTCACATCAGGGTTAGAATTTCTCTTCAGTCCTTTACTTGAAGAATATTACAATCCAACACACGATCAAGCTGAGGAAAACAACAATGATCAAGCACCGAATGCATCGTTTCAAGAAGCTGAATTTGTCAATCCTTTTTGTACACGGGTACAAGAAATTGGTGAGTCTTCCTCACGCAACATTGATAATACCGATGTGCATTCATTTCAACCACAAAGTCATGATTTCTGATGGACAGAGATATCCATTAGAACAAGTTCGTGGAAAATCCAACCATGCAGTTCAAACAAAGATGACAGCTTGCCACGATCTTGAAATGTGTTATGTTCGTGCTCCACGGTGGTAGTATTGTTGAACCGAAAGAACATTAAGGAGGCAATGGCTGATTCTGCATGGATCGAAGTAATGCAGGATGAACTTCATTAGTTCGACAGACTAAAAGTCTGGGAACTAGTCGATAAACCATTTGGCAAGATGATTATAAAGCTAAAGTGGTTATGGAAGAACAAGAAGGATGAAGATCAGGCTGTAATTCACAAGAAAGCACGACTTGTTGCTAAAGGTTTGATGCTAGGAGAGTGTCCTTTGATTTGAAGAATCATTTGCTCAGTGCTGCTTGGAAGCAGTTCGGATTTTTATTGCCCACGCAGCATACAAGTCTTTTCCAATCTATCAGATGGACGTGAAAACGACATTTCTTAATGGTCCACTGAAGGAAGAGGTTTACGTTGCTCAGCCGGAATGGTTCGTTGATCCAGATCATCAGAGAAACAGTATACTTCTTAAGGAAAGCTTTGTATGGATTAAAGCAAGCTCCAAGAGCTGGATCGTGAACTTCAAACTTCCGGATGTCCGAAAAGAAGGCTTTATTAAAGGTACAATTGACCCAACTTTATTCAAAATAAAATACAGGGTTGTGAGGTTATTCTATTGTGCAAATTACGTTGATGACATAATTTTTGGGTTCTACCAAACCCTAAATATTCAAAAAGATTTGAAACGTTAATGCCACCAGTAGATTTGAAATGTCTTTAATGGGGGGAGAATGAAATTTTCTTTTTAGACTTCAGATCCACAGTCCCAAAGGGTTATTTTTATCAATCAGGCAAGTACGCTTTAGAAATTTTCTGAAAAAGCATATTATGGATAATTGCACTCTATTGGTACACCATTGGCTACAAAAACCCAAACTAGATGTAGATTTGAGTGGAGAAACCCGTTAGACCAATCTGATTTACCGTAGTAAAATCGGGTCATCATGTTCTTGAATTAGCTAGACAGACTTAGTGCAAGCAGTCTGCTATTGTGCACGTTATCAAGCTACGAACCAACTCAAAGAACTCCTCAAGGATGTTAAAAGAATATTTAAATACCTAAAGGGTACCATTAACATGGGACTCTGGTATCCAAAGGATTCTGGCTTTAAACTAACAGCATTTTTAGACGCTGATCATGCCGGATGCCTTGATACTCGGAAAACATTCTTGGATGGATTACAGTTCCCTTGGTGATAAATTTGTTAAAGATGGATGTCAAAGAAACAAAAACTGCACTGCAATGTCTTCAGCGAGGCGAAGTACATGGCGTTAATCTACAAGCGTTGTGCTCAAGTAATGTGGAATGAGGCACAGGCTTTAAGATTACTGGCTTCAAACTACAACCCAAAATATCATTGTACTGCGATCTCAGTCAGCCTTAGCAATATCATGCACCCCGTACAACATTCGCGAACAAAGCACATCCATACTCGGTATCATTTCATAAAGGAATAGGTTGAAAATGGTATAATTGAATTATATTTTGTCAGAACTGAATACCAATTAGATGTACATGTTTACGAAAAAGCCCTTGCTGGGATCGGTTTAAGTATCTTGTCAGAAGGTTGTATGAGGATGTTAGGACTCCAGCTGAACTGGAGGTTCTGACAAAATGGACTGCCTTGCTATCCTGGAGGTTCTGACAAATGAGACTGCTTGATATCATCATCAAACATCACCATGTACATATTTTTGAGAAAAGCAAAATACAAAAATATAAAACTTCAAAAAGAAAATACAAAATCAGAAAATCAGAAAATTTCCAAAAAGATTCTTCTCGACATGTCTCTTGGAATCGATAACATTTACGTGCTTAGAAATGTCGATTAACATTGACACGGGTGTGTAAATGAAGTTCGAGCGAGAGTTGCAAATAGTTTCAAAACATGTCATTTCTAATTTTCTATATGGCTTATGTGCAAATGTCAGTAAGGTTTATAACTTATCCTCACAACGAGAAAATTAACGTTTCTCGGTCTTGAGCTGTTCTTACAAGACATTCAATGTTTTTAGCTCAAGAAAAAGGAAAGTGTACGTTTCAGTGCGCTTACCCTTAACGTTAGAAGAGAAGTCCTCTAACATTTGGTTTTTCAAAAAAGTTGAACATAATTTTTCAAGAATTTCTCGATGACAATTCATAATCTTTCAAAATTGTGTGTTCAACACTCCAACCCTCACAATGTTTTCAAAAGACAACAATTTCTCAATTGGTCCTATTTTTGAGGGGGAGTTTTTCGAAAAACAAAGTTTTAATGTTCTTGGATACATCAACAACGACAATTCTTATGTATTCAAAACATTATCAAAATGTTCCAAACCATTCATGCTAATAACAATTTCTCTCACAGAATTTTCAAGACATATTTTAATAACAAGGTATTTTAAAAACTAAGTGTTTATTATTTAAAATAAGGGGATAAAATGTAATTAAAATATGATCTAATCGACTCAATGTGCTGAACAGAAAGAAAAGGTTTTATGGTTCGATCTTATACCTA